>JASAMZ010011700.1:0-52618 GCA_030248115.1 Linhomoeus sp. GSCO2_2
GGGCTGCGTGGGCGGCTACCTGGCCGCCACTCTCTGGATCACCAGCTGGAGGTGAGAAGCGCGCAGTTGGAAGCGAGCGAAAGTGCGAACGACAGTGGAAAGTTTCAATGCGCTGCGCTCTCTCAGGACGAAGATTCGCCAGCAGATGAACGAGGCGGATCAGGCGGCCGGCAACCGCGTCCTCGACTCCCTGCTCAACTATGAGACTGTCAAGGTGCGCAACCCTTCTTCCTCCCCTTTGCAGTACCCCCACGTGCGCCCAATCCTGCGCGCAGTCGATATTCGCGCTCTGACCCCCTGTGTCAGCTCTCCACCGCCCGTTTTCAACACTACTCTCTTTCTCTCTCTTCCAGTACTTCAACAACGAGGGCTACGAGGCGTCGGAGTACGACAGGCTGCTGGCCGAGTACGAGGAGGCCAGTCTGAAGGTGGAGCGAAGTCTGGCGCTTCTCAACGGGACGCAACAGTTCATCCTGGCCGCTGGCATCACCGCCGTCATGGTGCTCGCAGCGCAGAACATACAGACGGGTTTGTAGTGTTAGTAACTGGAATAGCTCGCGAACTGGAGAGGAGATAGAGCGGTACCGAGCGCGAGTTGGGTCCAGATTTCGGCTCAATCGGCCTCTCGCAGCGCCTCAGCAGTAGCTTCTGCCAGAGAATCCTTCTGGGGCTGCAGGTTTAATGGGGAAGCGCTCGCTTTGGCGCAACGCCTTGCCGTTTCGGCTGCAAGTGAAACAGATACTTAGGAATAGTGCATGATTATCGCCTGGTCTGCCGTGTGCAGCATGTAAAGCTGTCCCCAACTGATGAAGCGCCTACGAGCAGTGAGTCGGCTCGCTCGCTTCGACAACGCGCTCGCGCAGCAGTCTAACATCTACATACCGTACTCTTACGCATACATGGGTGCTTGCAGGCGCCATGACGGTCGGAGACCTGGTGATGGTGAACGCGCTGCTCTTCCAGCTGACGATGCCGTTGAACTTCGTGGGCAGCCTCTACCGCGACATTCGGCAGGGACTCATCGACATGGAGACAATGTTCAGCATACTCAACCTGCAGTCGGCCGTCAAGGTGAAGGGAAGGGGCCGGGGGGCCACTTTATTGGGGGGCCCCGCGCCCGCGGGGCACGCGCGCAGATTGGGCCCAGAGAACATGAAGCGCTTACAGCGGTGTGACGTGGCGCAACGTCGAGCGGTCATTCTCGGAAAGCTTCGGCTCCGAAAGTCGCCTATGAGTTGGTCGAAAAACCTGTAGAACGCTATTCAATGCCATAGCTATTCTTGGAGGCTAAAAGTGAATTAACTGATATAGCTAGAAGAAGAACGAAGCCAGTCGAGTATAAGAAGTCCAAAGAAGAGCAAAGAGCGACAAGATGGCTCAGCGGGGGCGACGGCTGACGTCGACGGCGGAGCTGCTGGCGCTGCTGCTGCTGCTGCCACTTCTGCTGATGACGACAACGACGGCCGAGGAAGAGACGACGGCGGCTGTGAGAGGCAACCGGGCGGCGTTGATCAGGGTCGACTATAAGACGTCGATGGCGGCAGAAGGCGACGACGCGCCGGCGGAAGGTCGACGAGTGCAGCGCCAGCTGTGGAAGAGGAAGACGAGGCAAGGCGACGGTGCGTCAACGACTGAGAAGACCTGCCCCGCCTACAAGGCAGGCGAGGACGACATCCTGTGTCCAAAAGCCGACGATGGCGCTGGGTGCGTCTACACAATCACCATCGGAAAAGGACAACCAAGCGTCGACGAGGATTTGATCTGCCAGAAGAGGACATCTTTCACAGGCTTGTGCAAGGCCACCTACAACAAACCTGCTGCAAGGTTTAAAGAGAAAGACAAGTGGCAACTACATTTTCACCTACTGTTTCGAAATCGAACAACCGTGGCAACCGAAGTCGGTGTACAAATTGTGGCACGCCTTCGCGGCCAAAGCCACTTTGGACGAATTCAAATATTACGACGACAGGGCCGGCTTCTACTGCCTCAGCAACAAGTCTATGACCCTGAAGGACGGCTTCCGCCTGCCCCACTATTGCGGAGGGAACGTCCACAGCTGCAAGGCCAGCTACAAGCCGCAATCCGACAGAAACGACGAGGCCGCCCTACAGCTGCGGGGCGGCAGGGGAAGTGTGTCCGAAAGGCGCAGACTACGTGCAGATGAGGAAGGACGACGTCTCTGTCCACTGCAAGTACGACTCAGCCGTCGACGAGGCCACATGCTGCTGCACGACGGCCGACCTGTGCAACAAGGACCTTGACGCCAAGAGCGCCTTCTATCGGCTCAAATACACGCAGCAGACCACCACCACGACTACCACAACCGCACTACTACTACCACGACAACGACAGTCGCGACCACTTCGTCGTCAACCGCGGAGATCACTACCACGAACAGCAGCACCACAACTATTCCAGAGGAGAAGACGACGCCGACCTGCGCCCCGTGCGTGTGCCCAACGCCGCCCTTCGTCAACTCCACCATCCAGACGACAGTCACGACAACCAGCTGTCCGCCGCCCACCCTCGAAGACTGCCAAGGCTTTTGCCCAGTCTATACCACCAAAGAGTGGCCGAGTTCTGCCTCCAGCGAGGTGCCGACCCCGTCTACTTCCTTGACGGCGGCCAGCTCGAGTGCGTCGACAAGTGCAGCAGCAGTGGAAGTGACCAGTGCGAGTCCGTCGACGACGACGACCAGCTCGAGTGCGTCGACAACTACAGCTGCAGTTAGCGGTACCGCAGGATGGCTCACATCGGGAACGTCCACAACAGTCCAGGGAACGACCACAACAGTCCAGGGAACGACCGCGACAGTCGATGAGGAGCCGTCCTGCAGGTGTCTCCTCTGGCAGATTCTTCTAGGAGTCGCGGCGTTTTTGGCGGTTGTTTCGATTTCTGCAACGGTTCTCCTCTGCCTTCTGTGTCGAAGAAAGCAAAATGCCAAGGTCAAGCAACTCACCGAAGAGAACGGCCGTCTAATCAAAGAGACCGACCGACTGATCGCTACCGTAAGAGAGCCGAAGTGACGGATTTCGGCCTTGGTAGATGAGCTGAATCAAGTGCAAAAGGACGACCGAAAGGAGGCTGAGCAGAAGACCCTGGCATTGCTGCTGAGAGAAGAGCAGAGGCGAGAGGAGCCGGAGGAAGGCGAGAAAGAAGAGATCGAGGAGTCGAAGACGCAGACGTCGGACTTGAGCGAAAGTCGGCAAAGAGAAGAGGAAGGGAACAACTTGGAGGTCGAGGAGCGGAATGACCAAGAGGCGCCCCCGAAGGAGGAGCAACAACCAGCGGAAGAGGGCTCGGGAGAGAAAGTCGAGCAGGCGGAGGAAACGGAGCACGTGGAGCCGAAAGAGCCGCCAGCCGACCCGAGTTGGGATGACAGCGCAAAGAAGATCCACGAGTTGAAGGGCGACGCAGCGTTCGTGGAAGGATTCAAAAGCCGAAGCAGAGGATCAGATGATGTACAAGGAAGTTCCCACCGCTTTCGAAGACCGTTGGAGCGTCTTCGAAGACCGTTGGAGCGTCCCAGACAACGACTATAGCAACGAAGACGGCGACCAAACCGACAGTGCAGATGTGGAACGATACAAGTTCCGCTACAGCAAAGACAAAGACGACCGCTACGGCAAGGCGAGGAATAAAGGCAGGAGCAAAGGCGGGAGGGGCAAGAAGGCCAAGGAACCTCAGTGGCAGCCGCGCGACGGAAGCGAAATCGGCTCGCTGCGCTCCTCGTCAAGCACCGACACCAGCGGCGACGACCTGCCCAACGACAAGAAGGGAGCGAACGAGTCGACGGAGGAGGAAGAAACGAAATCAGTGACCGGCTACTAGAGCACGAGTCCTCAAAGAAGCTCGTGATCGCTGATCATTAATGACTCGCATACACTCGTATCGTCTGGTTCTTGGCCCGCTTTTTGGAGGAACAAACCGGTGTCGGTCGCTTTTCGAGTTGCATGGATGTACATACAATGTACATACAAGATTTTTGCCATGCGCGCCCGTCTCGGCAAGTTTCCACTGTCACAGGGATGGATTGGTTGTATGTAGGCTGATTGATTCGCGCCTTCCAACACAGGTTCGACTGCACATGTACAACCAATTTTCGCTGAAGTTTACGTCGAATTCTTGCGCGTGCGCTATCTACCGTGGCCGATCACCTTCCAGGACCAGGAAGACGCTGTGGAGATGTCGCTGTCGCCGGCGAAGTTCCTCGCCTCCGACGAGGGCGGCGACGACGTCTCGGCCGTGGTGGAGAAGCAGCTGCCGCCGGCCGTCGTCAGATTCG
The DNA here is from genome assembly GCA_030248115.1 of Linhomoeus sp. GSCO2_2. Classification (NCBI taxonomy): domain Eukaryota; kingdom Metazoa; phylum Nematoda; class Chromadorea; order Monhysterida; family Linhomoeidae; genus Linhomoeus; species Linhomoeus sp. GSCO2_2. Next base: position 4,286 of record JASAMZ010011700.1, read on the forward strand.
AAGACGTCTGGTTCGGCTATCTCCCCGAGCAGCCGGTTCTCAAGGGTCTGACCTTCGTGGCGCCCGCCGGCAAGAAGGTCGCCTTGGTCGGCGGCAGCGGCTCGGGGTCAGTTCTGGCAGCGCAAAAGCGACATCAGCGTTATATACTCGGGTGCGGACTTGTCGCATGGTCAACGCAGGAAGTCGACCATCGTCCGCCTGCTCTACCGCTTCTACGACACCGAGAGCGGCGTCGTCTCCATCAACGGGACGAACGTGGAGCGCGTGAAGCTCGAGAGCCTGCGCCGGCACATCAGCGTGGTGCCGCAGGACTGCGTCCTCTTCCACGACACCCTCTGGCACAACCTGCGCTACGGCAACATCGGCGCCCCCGACGAAGAAGTGCACAAGCGCGCGCACGCGAAGCGTAACATACCATACCCACGTTCGACCGGTATACTGTAGGTTCTGCGGGCGGCGGAGACGGCGGGACTGCGCGAGGCGATCGAGCGCATGCCGCACGGCTACCAGACGCTGGTGGGCGAACGCGGCCTGAAGCTGAGCGGCGGCGAGAAGCAGCGCGTCGCCATCGCCCGAGCCATTCTCAAGAACGCCCCCGTGGTCGTCTACGACGAGGCCACCTCCAGCCTCGACGCCATGACAGAGCAGGTATACTGTATGCACGATGTACTGTATCTTCTGCAGGGTGGTTCAGCTGATCGAAACTGCGCAGCGCGAAGCATTGTTATTCGGTCACCTTTTGTAACGGCATGTCCTCAAGGGTGAGGGGGGGGGGGGGGCAGAATTGTTACATTGACCTGTCGAAGTGTAAGCCAAGTGTGCAAGGGCTGGAAGCGGGCCCACAGATCGAAAGTCGCGCTGCGCCATTACCCTTGCGTCAGTGACTTCTCTTTCGGTCGGCGCTCGAACTTATGTCCCCATCTCCCGCGCAGGCCATAATGTCGTCGCTGAAGGGCAGCGTGGCCAGGCGCACCTCCATCTTCATCGCCCACCGACTGAAGACCATTCTCGACTCGGACATCATCTACGTGCTCGAGAACGGACGCGTCGCCGAGAGCGGCGACCACTACTCACTTCTGGAGACGCCCAACTCTATGTGAGGAGAGTTGGTTGCATGCTTGCCAGTTGGAAGCGCGAATATCGGCTGCCGAACTGGCGATTGCCAACTGCATGGAACGGCGCTCTGTTTTGAGGAAAAGCGCCATACTTCGCGCCACATAGTCCTCCTGCTCGCTTTAGATACGCGTATGCGTCCTTTGGACGCCGTTCCAGGATTACTGTAACTTGCAGTTTATGACCCGCCTTCCTATTTGGCCTACCCACGCAGCGCCGCCATTGTCGTTTCAGATACTCGGAGCTGTGGCAGAGTCAGAGCAACGCCGACGTCGCGACGGCGAAACCGTGATAAGACCATTGGCTTCTGTAAAAGCTTTAGTCGGCGCGCGACGGCCGGTGTGTAGAGACTACGGTAGATATAATGTATGCAGCTAGTGGTACGAATGGTCTCTACAGAGAGCGGCGCAACGCTGACACAACAGGCGCTGGGCGAACGAACTACCGTAACAACGAATCGACACGTGGTATCATCCAAAGAAGTAATGCTGCGGTCATTTCACAACTCGGTTGAGAGAGAGAAACGGGGCGCGCGACGACCGGCGAAACAGAAGTTCGGAAGGCAGCAACGGGCGCACAACATTGCTTCTGTATCGGTAACAACACCAGAATTGCTGCATAGCCACACACACGAGCGAGAGCGCCAGCCACCAGTAGTTCACAGTACGCGAGATACAGCAACGCCAAACTTTCTACCGCCAACGGAACTCGTGCACAATCGGAACCCTAGTCGAATACGCGGCGAACTTGTACACAGAGAGAGAAAGCTGGAATCACAGGGAGAGAGGGAGAAGTAGAGAAACGACGACAGGACGTCTAGCTCGACGCGACGACGGAACGGAAGCGCCTACCACCCTAATGAATAACAGCTCAGGCGTGCGCAGTGGAAGACGTGCTCGCTCCATAGTTCGCTGCTGCTTTGTCTCAAGAAGAGGCGCCGCGCTGGCTCTCCAGCTGGCGCAGTCGCCTGTCGGTGTCTCGGCGGTAGGCGGCGAAGTCGGCCGCCAGCCTGTCGAACTCTTCGCGCGACACCCACTGGCCGCCCTTCGACGCCGCCGCCGGCGATACTTGCTGTTGCTGACTCGGGGGCGTCGCTGCTACGGAAAGAGAAGGGAAGACTGGGTACAGTCACATAATCTATTTATTGACTAATCGGCTCCTGATTCGCACCCATCAAAAACAGCGTGATACATCGTACCGTACCCACACCCCACTCTCCTTACTCGCAGTCGTCGCCGACAGCGACGGCTCAGTTGTCGTCGTCGTCTTCGTCTGCTGCGGCGCGGGCGCCGGTTCGGCCGGCTGCTGCTGTTTGGTGACCACGGGAGGCGTCAGCGCTCTTCTGGCCACTGCGGCAGCGTCGCCGCCGCCTCCGCCGGCGGCCGCCTTCGGGCTCGACGTCGGCGGTGCTGCCGCTGCCGACTCGGTCGCATCCGGCTTCGTTGGCTCCGAGATGTTCTTCTGGAAATGGAAGCGACGTTGACTGCTAACTACAGACTATAACATGGGAAACGAAGCAAACCGACGAAAAATTCCAGCGCCGCCAGCATTGTTTCACGTTCAAGGAACTAAACGTGTGTAGTGAACTTCCAGGTCGCCTAGCATCACTCCAAGCCAAACTATAGTCGCGCCTTCGCTCGCCAGCTATGAATCACTCAAGTTAGTCAAAGGCGCCGCGATGTGTATGTATCACTGGTGCGCCCAATAGGAAGGCTTGCGTGGCGCACACTTCAAGGCGGCAGGCTCAGATCTTCCTCTAATCGTCCACTCCTGGCATTAACAGAACATATACAACTCGCTAACTCACCAGAAAGACTTGCGAGGGCGGCCGTCGATTCACGTTCTTGGGTCGCATCGCCGTGAGGTGCGACAGTTTCGTGTCCTCAGTGGAAGAGGACGACGCCGCCGACGCTTCCTTCTCCTTGGGCGCTGGAACAAAATGCGCACTTGCTATACCATCTTATCAAATAGACACGCCGAAGAACGCAACAGACTCGAATCGAAAGCAGTTCTGTTGGTTTACGCACGCGCCGTCAAATCTTAGACATTTGAAACGCCACCTCACCGGGCGAGTGTCTGCCGGCGCCCAGCCCTGCCTTGAAGGGGATGACTGGCGCCGTGTGGACGGGAGGCGCGGCTGCCGGGGAAGGCGACTTCGCCTTGTGAAGTGGAAAGGGCGGCTTCTTGGGCTTCTCCGGAGGAGAGTGCATCAGAGGCGCCGGCGCCTGAGACTTCGAAGGCTGCTGAGGATGGCGGGACTCCGACGCTGAATGAGAAGCACAAAGGATGAAATGGCAGCGCGTGGAACCTTGCAGTTCACAAAATAGCCATGATTTAGCCACAAAGACTAGCCGAATAGTGCCAAGTTAACTCCAAGCAATCGTTATTCAATCGCCCATCAGAGCGCTCTCCCTCTCTTCCCACCAGTGTCCTTCGCCGGCGGAAGCGCCGCCGATTGCTCCGTCGAAGCCGCCGCAGTAGTGGAAGAAGACGAAGGCGCCGCCGCCGTCTTCTGTCGGCCTGGGGAAGGCGCCCGCGCCTCCTTGCTCGGCGTCGGCGCCGTTGCTTTCGCGGCCACCGAAGGCGAAGGGGACATCGTCTGAAGGAAGAATGCATAGCAATCTATGCGGATCCACTATCTATCGTAAATCTACCGTAACCTTCAAAGGCGGGGCCGGCAGCGGCTCGACGAAGTTGTCGGGGAAGACGCCGACGCGGCCGTCGATCTCGCCCTTCCACCAGCCGCTGTCCTCGCAGTCCCGAGACAGGACTCTTATCACGTCGTCCACCTTCAGCGTCAGCTCGTCCTCGTGCGTCGCCTCGTAGCTGAAGGCCACGCGCACCAGGTCCCCTCCACGAGGGGGAACGACGCCTGTGGTGGTAGCCGTGGAGGGAGTGCCGTTCTGCGCTTCGGCTGGAACATAAAGATAGGACGAATAGTTTTGCAACACGCTGCACCAGATGTTGGAAAGCCTAGAGCGAAACAATCGGCACCGGAAGCATCAGTTTTCGTTGAATCCAACGCGTAGACGGCTATGGTCAATCTAGTGCGTGATCACGTTCGTTCGTCCTCAAATCTCGAACGATCACAGTCACGAAGTACGAACCGGTCTGTATCCTGAGAGGAGTGGAAGCTGCGTTGGAGCCGCCGCCGGTGGCACTTTCCTGCGTCTGAAGGACGACCGACTAGCTTCACTACTATTCAACTTCCACTACCGTACCACCGCACTACTGTACCTTAGCTCCGTCTTTGGGGCCGCCGAAGTCGATGCGCTTGCCGTCCCCTTTGGTGGACCTGAGGGTGACCGGCCCCAATATGTTGCCGAATCCAATGCCTGTCACCTTCTTAGGCTTTATCTCCTTGCCCTCTTCCGCCGTGGGACTGTCGATCGACGTGTCGCCTGGAATGGAAGTCATACGAGGCCGACGAAGCCACCAAACACGGTGTAAAGCAAAGCTTTCACTTGGCGCACGCAGCAGGTATCGACTGGAGACCTTTGGCGGCAACTGGCAATGGAGCCAATTATACATGCTTGTTATGCTAGTGTATAATTCGCGTATGTTAGTGTGTATGCTTCCACAACAGCCGTTCACATTGCTTCCTAATCCCACCCGCCGCGTCCTCCGAGGCCGTCGCCAGCGAAGACCTGCTGCCTGGCGTGGTAGCGCCCGGCGCTTCCGTCGAGGTTCTGGCAGCTGCCGGCGCTTCCCTGTCGACGCCGAGAAGACTGGCGCGCGCCTTGGCCGCCGTCTCCTCCTTGGGGTCGTCGCCTCCCTACAGTGTAGTGAAATGGCATCGACCGATTGGAGGAAAGAATAAGGTTGGACAATGTGGCTTTCACAAAGCAGTTCAGCTCAAAGTGGGGGGGGGGGAATTGAACTGTCGCGCGTGGACTCGACATTTGCATCTTCTGTCCAAGCATCACGTCAGAACAGACACTGCACCTCTCTTCCCAACACCGGACACGGTGTTGTAGAACTACAGCATACTGTACGTACATCGCATTCGAACTCCAACAAAGCTCCATCATCCTCACCTGCAAGGCGACGAAGTTGGTCGGGAAGACTCCCGTCCGCCCACTGCCGAGCACTCTGCCCTTCATCCATCCTTCGTCCTCCGCCTCTCCCAAGACTTCAATCTCCTCTCCCACTTTGAGCTCCAGCTCGTCCTCCTGCCCCGCGTGGTAGCTGAAGCGCACCGTCGCCGTCCGACTCGCCTGGCCGCCCATTCGACGTTGGACGGCGCCTGCAGCAGCGACGGTGCGCGCGAGAATCGAGATCGATGCGTGACCGAGGGAAGGAGATGCAACTGCTCTTTCACGATCCAAATCCAAGCGCGAAGAGGCGCTTATTCACTACCCCTATGTGCTACCTCTGGCGCCGGGCCGCAGCATCGGCGGCGGCAGGTCGGTCGGCTTGATCGCTTGGAAGTTCTGGCTCATCCGATGCACCAGGCTGGCCACGTTGCCCGCCTGCGGCATCCCATTCTCGTCGGCCATCCTTGGCTAACAGCGCAGTGCAACGCAACACAATCTCCCAAACGATTGAGCCGAGCGAAGAAGCGGCAAGTTTTCGTTGCTGCCGCCGCTGAATCACGCTCTCCGAAATCGGCCCAGAGCGCTTTGCTGCGCCTTCCCGAAGACAAGACACACGCATACTGAGCAGCACTCCAAAGTGCGTACCGCTGTGCGCACAAAAAGGCCGGAAGGCCAACGATTACCAGCAAGTTTCACGCCTGACATCAACGGAGGTTACGGTATTATGTACGGGGTAGATAACGGCGCTATTAGGCCTACAACTTTCGCCAACACAGCTACGTACATAGGTAAACCTACTTACAAGCTCTACCACATTGCGTCTTTGGCAAATAATTAGGTAGTCAACACAGAGCGGTATGCTTTAGTAGCCTGCAAGGGGCAAACGGCGACGCGATATCACAAAGCAGAAGCGACTTCTCGCACTTGCCCAACCTTTATTCAACACCAAGATAAAACTTTCCGTAAAAGGTAGCGCAAAATTTCACCCCGAAATCAGACGCGCAAAACGCCGCTGAAAAGCTCAAACTCCACAACAACAAACTGCACTTCGATAAGACTGGAAGAGATTGCTTGTAATACTATAGTCAATCGGCGCAGTTACGAAACGTATGGCTTGGCATATTCCAATGTCAAGTGTGACGCTCAGAACTTAAAGTCTGTTCAAGAAAGGCAGAGACTGAAGGTTATTTGAGTCTGCAGACTTAGTGCTTCGGGAAACCCACATGATTTATGCATCGTTGGATACCCCTGTCGGAGTGTGTTGGCGCGGTGCGTGTTTTGCCATAATCACGCAACACGCACTGCTGGTTTGGAGCGCACATGAAAAATTCGAGGTTTTGTACAGTGTGGGCGATTTTGATATTTTTTACACCAGTTATACCCCAAGGTGTCCTGATATCACATTTCAAATTTCAGCAAAATCGGTTCACCACAGCGTTAGTTATGGCCTGCCGCGTACACCCTACTTTGGCCCAAAATGGCCAAAATCGCCGAAATCGGCCAAAGAGGGTACACTTTTTTAATAACTCAAGAAAGAAACGGCCAAATTTTTTCAAACTTTCTGTGTGTTAACTAGAATCAATTGTCTACACAATGGAACAAACCCCATCTTATTCGGTTGCGGCACGCTCGAATGCGACTCATTCAAAGAGACCCTACTTTTGGCCAAAACGGCGCTTTTCGGCCAGCTGGACGGCCTCGATGCGCAATCGAGCTGAAAAGCGCCGTTTTGGCCAAAAGTAGGGTCTCTTTGAATGAGTCGCATTCGAGCGTGCCGCAACCGAATAAGATGGGGTTTGTTCCATTGTGTAGACAATTGATTCTAGTTAACACACAGAAAGTTTGAAAAAATTTGGCCGTTTCTTTCTTGAGTTATTAAAAAAGTGTACCTTCTTTGGCCGATTTCGGCGATTTTGGCCATTTTGGGCCAAAGTAGGGTGTACGCGGCAGGCCATAACTAACGCTGTGGTGAACCGATTTTGCTGAAATTTGAAATGTGATATCAGGACACCTTGGGGTATAACTGGTGTAAAAATTATCAAAATCGCCCACCCTGTACAAAACCTCGAATTTTTCATGTGCGCTCCAAACCAGTGCGTGTTGCGTGATTATGGCAAAACACGCACCGCGCCAACACACTCCGACAGGGGTATCCAACGATGCATAAATCATTTGGGTTTCCCGAAGCACTAAGTCTGCAGACTCAAATAACCTTCAGTCTCTGCCTTTATTGAACAGACTATAGTACAAAAGAAGGCAAGGAGAGGAGAGCCAAATGAAGTGCGACGGAATTGCGGACCAGTATACCTGACAGACAACACTCAGAACATTGAGAACAAGAAAGGAGCGAGAGGCAACGAAAAGCGCGATTCTCAGACACAGACTGCGTTCAGATACCGTACACCTCGCCACATGTGTAATGCGTTATGCATGTAATATTACACTTCAACAGGTACTACACGGTAGAAAGAGGCCACGTTCGGTCAAGAGGCAGCGACAAGTGAACGCGATCGCGACGAAGACACTAGGTATTGCCACAAGTCTTCATTGCGCAACTTCCACTTCACAGCTTGTCTCCGGCGGCGCCGACGTTGCGCGCGGGCGTCGTGTTGCGCTGGAGGCGCAGGCCGATGGAGTGGACGCGGAAGCCGATCTCGATCAGGCGCTGGTGGTCGAGCAGCACTCGGCCGTCGAACAGGAAGGCCGGCTTGGCCATCGCGTTGTACAGACGCACGTAGTCGAGCTCCTGCGAGCGTAAACAGCTTCGAATCGTTTCGAGGGGAGGGAGGAAGAAAGGAGGGATTAACCTTATGAGTAGGACTCAACAGTTCCCGGATCAAAATCGGCATTCTGGATCAAAATTCTGGATCAAACGAAGACGCGTCCTACGGGCCTGCGGATATTGGAATGTTGTTCTGGTAATGTCTAGACCATTGTAGACGGTATTTTGCTCTCCTTTACGCATTGTTTTCGTCGTTTTCACTCCAGCAAATCCGTCAAATCACTCCAGCAAGAGCAAACAACAATGAACCGACCCGTACATAGCAAGTTTCGTCGTTTCCAACCATAAAACACATCCACAGGCCCGTAGGACGCGTCTTCGTTTGATCCAGAATTTTGATCCAGAATGCCGTTTTTGATCCGGGAACTGTTAAGTCCTACACATAAGGTTAAGTGGGGAGACGATACCTTGAACTCGTCCCACTCGGTCATGATGACCAGCGCGTGGCTGCCGGATGCCGCCGAGTAGGGGTCCGAGTAGACCTTGACCAGCCGATCCACTGAAATGGAACACAAATGTACATAGTACCAGGGTTGTTCCACAACAAGCGCAACTCGGGCGCAACACCACTACCATCCCCGACCTTTGGCCTCGTCGGCGCAAATGGCCGGATTCTTCAGGTCGGTGAAGACGGTGCGTCGCTCCACCTTCGGGTCGTAGATGGAGAGCGGGGCGCCCTCCTCCATCATGTACTTGCAGATGTGGATGGCCGAGGATTCCCTGAAAGCCACCGTAACACTCTGACCGATGGATTACGGTATTCTGTCGTGGAAGAGTGTAGGAGAAATGGAAGGGGGGGATGAAGGAAAACCTAGTGTCGGCGGTGTTCTTCTTGAAGGCGAAGCCGAAGATGCAGATGTTCTTGCCGGAGACGGTGTTGAACAGGCAGGAGATGATGGTGTCGGCGAAGCGCCGCCTCTGGTAGTCGTTCATCAGGATCACCTGACAAGCCATATTTTGATACAACTACTGTATAGTATGCACACACAATAAAAACCAACCTGGTTCCAGTAGTCGGCGACGGGCTGGAGGTTGAGCGTCTCGGACATGTAGACGAGGTTCAGGACGTCCTTGTGGAAGCAGCTGCCGCCGAAGCCTGTGAATGAAGCGCAACTCTAGGTACTCAGTTGCGTCCACACAGCGCAGTAGTGAAGTGACACACCGACGCTGGCCTCGAGGAACTTGCGTCCGATGCGGCTGTCGCGACCCACGGCGCCGGCGACCTCGCGTATGTCGGCGCCGGTCGCTTCGCAGATGGCGCTCACCGAGTTGATGCTCGAGATGCGCTGCGCCAGGAAGGCGTTCGAGATCTGAACGAATCGAAAGCGTCCTCCGAAGAGGCGTCAACGAGTGTTCCCAGTTCGGAAGCTCATGCATCGTCCCCGTTGTAAGCTCCAACCGGCTAGGGAAGGGGAATGTTTAAACGGGGGACCCTTTTGAGGCGGGGGAAGGGTGTAGTGTGGGATCTCTGGAAGGGATGAGTTTGGAGGGGGGGGGGTGGGTGGGGTGGGCAAATGACTAACCAGGCAAGTCGTCCGGGGGACGCAGTATACTCCACAAATTTCAACTCCTACGCATAGTGACTCCTATGATTATTTGGCCTGTTGACGTATCGGAGTGAAAAACGAATGCCGAATTCGGAGCTAGCGCCCCCGAATACCCCGGAATCGACATACAACACCCCTAACTTCCTATGGACTCCAGGAACCGAAATTTTTCACTTGGAGTACGATAGCATGCAAATTCGTCATAGGTATGTTCAAACATCATCTAAACACTGAACGGATGCCAAATTCGTAATCAGCGCCCCCGAAAACCCGGAAATCCAGTATAATATTGCAAAAGTTGACTTGACACCCACAATTCAAACGGATGCGGCAGGGATACTGTAGCTTCGAAAATTTTTTCAAAACACTTTTCTACATCAGATTTAAGCGTAGAATCGTTTGAAACTACTTCTGGAGCGATTCGGTGACGCATTCGAGCGCTCTAGGCGCCGAAACGCGAAAATCGCAAATTTCGACCCCGGAGTCGAAAAAGTCGCAGTGTAAGAAAGTTTTTTGTTTTGGCCGATTTTCTCCGTTCATGGCTCATTCGATAGAGGACATCTGGGAAGGAGCAACAAGAGTGGTCTCGCCGCTCTAGCTGCTACCTAGCTCACACAGCAGCCCGTCAAATTTGACCTGAGGCCGAAAATCGCGAATTTTTCAAATTTGGCGCCAAAATGGGTCTCGCAGCGAACCAATTCTTTTTGCGCCCTCGGCCCTATCGAGTAGTTACACAACAAATCAAAAGATAGTATATACCATTATATGCAACTTTCTCGAGTTCTACCTTGCTCAACCCATTTTCCAGTACTTTGAAAATTTAAATTTTTGAATTTCCCGCCAACAGGGTCCCGGAGCGTGACCCCGTTTGGTGTCCACCCTGCCCACCCACTAGGCCTACCCAACGCAAAAGACCGTTTGCAAATCGGCCGCTTCACGCGCGAACGCCGTTGACTGTAATTTTCTGCGTTTCGCGCACAAACGCTATATACTCCACACTTTTTGTGGAGTATAAAAAGTACCAAACTGTGCGGAACTTCTCGAAAATGAACCAACAGTGCCAAAATGCTGAAATCTGACTAAATATAACATATCAATTGAAAATTTGACCTTCTTAATCACGTCAGGCAAAAATTATGCCATTCCTTTGTACAGCAGGGGAGGGGGGGGGGCATTTTGCGAAATATCAAGGGGGCTACAGGGCGTCACTTCTCAGCCCACCAGTTTCGACAGTTCCGAAGACCAGGTGTTGGTGGTGATGATCTTGTCGGCGGGTACCCAGTGGCGGTAGACGGCCACCAACTCCTCGATGGCCGCCAGACCTTCGGGCGTCTGCTCGCCCCCGATCAGCACCCGGTCGGGGTCGAGAAGGTCGTCGATCGCCGTACCCTCCGCCAGAAACTCAGGGTTGCTCAGGACCTGTAGGGGTTGGGAAGTAGTAACGGAGGACGGGAATGGCGCACGGAAACGGATACGACGTCATGCCGTGAAACCTACAATAAGGGACCCCTCCCCTCAAATAATCGACCCCTCCAGATGATCAATCGAAATTAATAACGACCAGGTCGCTTATTGCAGGTATTACGGTACCTGAGGCTCAAGACGCTTGTGAACTATGAAGCCCACGGTTATCTTTGATCGGCTATCGTTTGTCAAGCTGTGGTAACTGTCGTTGTGATCACTGATCGGTAGAGAAACCAACTGCCGCCAATTCACAGAAGCCACTTGGAACTCACTACAGTAGACACTTCGAAGCGTGGCACTACCACTGATCGAAACGGCCTGTCTGACTGATGAAATTCGCCACACAGATCAAGTTTCATCTCATTAATCCCCATTCTTTAGTCACAAGTCACCACTCATCTCAGCACCCCACCTGAAAGGACAATCCCCTCTTCTCGCACTGCGCAGGCTTGAGGATGTCGTTGATGCACTCTGCCGTCTTGACTGGGACCGTGCTCTTCTCCACCACGATCTTGGGTCCGCCCGCGTGCTGCGCTATCGTGCGCGCCACCAGCTCCACGTACTTCAGGTCCGCAGCGCGACCCTGACATAAGAAGCGACTAAGGCGACGGTGAGCGCAGTGGGGGGGGGGGGGGGGAGGGAGGGGGAGGGAGGGAGGGAAGGTCCATTGAATCGCTTCTATGTCACCTTGCCAGCCCCGTAGGTCTTTGTGGGCGTGTTGACGGAGATGAAGATGAGCTGCGCGTCCCGAATGCTCCCTTCCACGTCCGAGGAGTAGAAGAGGTTGCGCCCGCGGCACTGGAAGACCACCTGGTCCAGCTTGGGCTGAAGTGGAAGAAGGCGACTTACATGGGTTCGCACAAACTGCTAGTCGAAATTCATAGAGCTACTCTACTGTAAAACCTCGTAGATTGGAAGCTCGTTCGAGTTCCACTGCTTGATCTTCTCCTCGTTCATGTCGACGACGGTGACGCGGATGTGGGGGCACTTGGCCGCAATTACGGCCGACGTCGGGCCGCCCACATAGCCGGCGCCGATGCAGCAGATCTTTGTCACCTGCGCAGAGAGGGTTGATTGCGTCCAATGAGCGCTGCGCGACAGCCAATCTCAAAGGACGCACGGCCATGTGCCGATTGAAGGAGGGCTGTCGATTGCGCCTTCGACTCTCCAAGGAGCTGCAGACGACGCAGTCGCCGGTGTGGCCGCGCCCGTGCTCGGGACACTGCTCCGCCGCCTTCTCAGACACTGAACGTGCGCCCGATGAGTCCATAATCATTGTCAAGAGCTGCGCAAAAGCAAAGCAACACGAGCGGTACTAGCTAGCAGCGAATCCCAGGAGTGACACATCTCCATAAGCGGATACAGGGGCGTTCAAAGGACGGGGACGCAGGCACACACAACGCGCGGAAGCAGTCAAGCGCATAGAGACGACAGCGGCGGCGGCGGCAGCAGCCGCCACTGGTCCCGCGCGCTTGGTAGTCAAGGAGAGAAGGCTCAAGTAGTCGCCACAACTGTATAATGCTCTACTGGTGTGGTGTATGCGTGCTAGCATCAGAAGTCACACATTGAAGCACACAAAAGCGTCGCGTAGACCCACGGAGGACACCAAAGAACGATCTGACCAGAAACTCACTTTTCGCAGCTTCTGCCGGCGGCACAAATCCAACTATGTACTGTTCCACGCGGCTCTCCCGTTTGATGCGCAGTCACTGGCCGGTACTCGCGCAAGGATGAGCAGCAGTGGAATGTAAGCGGGCGGCAAGCCGACGCCGAAAGGCCGGGCGGATAAGAGTACGCTGCCTGCGCCTGCTTACACAAATCCGGCGGCCGTCAAACGGTCTCTCGACTGAATGGCGGCAACGGCGGGACGGCGAGCGACGCGACAGAGGGACGGCGTCGGCTGCTGCGATTTTATCGCCCCCCATCTGATCGGCCGTCGACGTGGAAGCGAAGCAGAGCAAAGGGCACGCGTCGTCACGACCTTCTCATTCTTCGCGCCTTCCACCGCGACGGACAAAGGGTGAAAGCGCAAGCGCACTATTGTCGCGAGTGACTTTCTTCGCGCCACGCCCTTCCTTGAGTCGAAATCAAGATGCGTTACTTACCGCCTACTAGCTATGTGGAAGGAATGCAAACTCCAGAAGAGAAACGGCGCTTGAACTTGAACGGCAACAAAATCGCGACAGACACGGAGGGAAACGGTAAACAGAACGTGGAACACAAAAGGAACGAAGATGAAACGATGCTTACCTAAGTTTTTTCGTCGTCATCCTCCTACGACAGAACTTCGCCAAGCAGGGGACCGTAAACACCAGTCTTCGACCGTACGACGGTTTTACAATATCGCCGAAAACGTTAACTTTATGATGCTAATACGTGGCTTTCTCCATTAGCATGGAAAAGCCTAATTCAAAATTTAGCGCTACAGTAATCTGAAGCTAGCAAAACCGGAAAAACGTACTGTCCTGTTACAAAGACGGGGTGGGTGATAAACAATGGAACTGGCAATGGCACATTTCAATTACCCTATGGGATCCTTTTGCGAGTAGCCAAGCAGCTGGAGTATTCCTACTCCGTTTCTCGTAAGCAACAGTGCCACTACAACACATCATTCCACAGAGGAAATCAGTGATTCGATCGACCGCATCACAATAGGTCCTCAGCCTGCCCCCAACACAACGCCTTCCTCAGCACAATAGGACTCCGGCGATGACAAGCAGCGCCGACATCCACGCTTATGAGCGTGTTTTGGATTAATTGATGAATATAATTAAATTAAAATGAAAATACCTCATAAATTGTATTACGGTTAGGTGTTACCATTAAACTTTACCGAGTCGCATTATAATGAATTAAATTAGATTACATTGAGCATTGCACATTAATTATATCAAATTAGACAAAATTGGATCCATGTAATTAAATTGAATTAAATTAAATTAAATTAAATTAACTTAACTTAGTTTATATTAAATTAAATTAAATTAAATTGACTAGATTCTTAGTTACCAAAGCATGCTTGACCATTCAAAAAATGGCTTGTGTTTGTCTCTCCTTCCACTCCAATAAATCATCAAAGCTTGACCGAAGCCAATCAGAATAAGCTCCGTGCAGTTGACAGTACGACGCGGGTACCTACGGCCCTAGCAGTGCAGATCATGAAGCGTCGCAACACGAGATCTTCTATAGATCGCATTCACATCTCGGTCGATTCTCCAGTCGTCTCTTCGCTTCGCTCGGTTGTAGTCGAAAGCTCGGGCGGTCGCAATCCCACATCGAACTCCGAAGGGCCGCGCACCACCACTGAACGGCTCGCCGTCGCCTCCGCCTGAATGAGGAAGTGACCCTGGATTGGAGGTACATACTGGGAGCATGTATGCGAATGCAAATTGGAAGCACTTCTGCGTCAGTGACTTCGCTGGATCTTCCACCGTTGTCGTCGACGCCTTCCGCCTCCGTCGACTCCGTGGAAGCAAAGCCTGTCGTCGCCCCCGCTGCGAACTTCGCCCGTCTTTCTCCCTCTTCCGTCGTCGGTTCCCGCTGTATCGTGACAAAGCGGGGCGGGACTTTCAAAGCCGACATTCCATTCATTGGCTTCTCATTCTCTTCTTCTTCGTTCGTCCATCCTCCCGTAGTGGTATGGGCACTTTCGGCGACGGTGTCCACCGTCCACGTGTCGGTCTCGCTGTCTATGTAGGAAGTGTCGTCGTCGACGCTTCCCTTCTTCCTCTTCTCCTTCTCCTTCTGTCTGGCCCAAAAGATGTCCATCTCGTCCGGTTTGTTCTTCCCGTGACGTTTCGCGGCTTCCTGCCGCTTCTGCTTGCGACGTCGACGGCAGTAGGACACGACGACGGCGAGGCAGACGACGACTATCACCGCCAGAAGCGTCGCCATCAGAAGGAGCACCCACCACTGACTCCACCACGGCTTCTCCTTCGCTGATGGAAGTGTTGCACCATTCGAGGCTTCAACTGGCCCTGACTTCGTTTCTGTCTTCACTGTGATAGGTGTAGTGGTGTCCTCAATCGTCGTTGGCTCTCTGCTACCGCTGCTGGTGACTTCCTCCGGCTGCTTCGTGGAAGGCAATTTTGTAGAGGCAGCAGAACCGCTGGTTGGCGACTCTTGGGTAGCAACCACTGTTGTGGCGGCTGCTGAATAAGACGAATGCTGCGTCGAACGGCCGACTCTCGAGCTCGACGTGAAGCTGTCTCTGGTCGCGGTGTGAGTTGGGCTCGTCGTCGTCGTACGGGTGCCCGATTCGTCAGTCCATTCAGCCGATCCGCTCGTTTCGGTGACATGGTAGTAAGATGACGACTCTGTCGGACTTCCGGTCTTTCGGGATTCCTTTGGAGCAGATGAGGTGGTTCCGTCGAGTGCGGCCGATGTGCTGGCTTCTGCCAATAGTGTGGTGGTGGTTGTCGTGGTTCTTGCCGTTGAAGTGGTTCTTGTGCTACTTGTGGTAGTTGAAGTCGTAGCTTCTTCGTACGTGGTCTTGGGATTCATTCTGGTGTCGTTCAGACTGTTGCAGAACGGGAGCTTGCAGCAGCACAGCCACAGCTCGTTATCGCTCCAGAAGCAGAACGGAGAACCTTGTTGTAGTTGTCGGCTTTCCAGCTCGCACTTCTTCTGCAAACGCTTCACAAGTGTCGAGTTGGCGGGGTAGTGGTGCAGCTTCAGGGAATCGGGCTTCTTTGGGTCGTAGCTGTTGACGCACCACGTCTGCTTGTCGACCAGCACCGGCACCATGTTGGGCGAGAGGACGCAGCCCTTATACACGAGTGTCGACCCATTCAGATGCGTGACTACTCCACGCCGTTTGTAGAGGCCCAGTGCCGCCTGCACTGCCGCGTTGTAGTCAGCGTTGGAAATCGCATTGCAGCGGTCCCACGGGCAGTGACAAAGGTAGCTGTGCGCTGGCTCTTTCCACTTCTTGTGAAACCACAAGTAGCAGACTGCCTCTGCGGGTTCCTCCACGTCGATGTAGCGCCAGAAAGAGCCTCTCTCATACTTCCCAGTTTTGTCCAGCAGGAAGATACTGCTGCAGGTGGAGATGACGCCCTCCGCGACGGTGGCCTCCTTCGTCCCCACCGTCGAAGTCGTAGGCCATTTGGTCTTGGAGTAGGTTAGGCTGCAATGCAATTCGACAATCAACGCGTTTGTTCACGTGCTGGCGAACGCCCAAGTACACAGCGAGTCAGCTACGCCCTCGCCTGAAGTTGCTGGGTTGTTTGTGGTAGTCGTCGTAGCACTGCAGTGCCCAAGTGCACCGGGCGCTCCACCATAGCAGCAGCAACGGCAGAAGAGCCAGCAGCTTCGTCAACGACGTCGACTTGCCCATTCTCTATTCTTCTCTCTTGTTTCCGATTCTATAATCTGTCCTGTTCACTGTAGTTGCACTGTACACTGAAGTCTGAGACGGCAATTACTCGACAGGAAAAGAATGAAGTTTCTATGGAGCATAGCAAAACAAGCTCCGGTATTAAAAAGTTGAGTTTGCATTCTGACTGACATTGCAAAGAGTTGCGTTCTTCCTGCAAAGAGTGCGAGACTTTATCGCCCGCATGCTCCGCTTCATGAACCCCCGCTTCGCAAGAGGGTATTGCATAGCAATATTGATTTCGCCCGCGATTTGGCTTCTAGAGCAAGAACATCCCTCTTTCAAGCAACTCTTTTAAAAAAGTGACAAAAACTTGTAGAAGTTTTGGCAAACAATTGACGGAGCACAAAAGGACGCACTACGAGCAATCAAACCGTGTCGCACTTCTCCATGTAGCAAAGAGCAATCTTAGTGTTATAATGTCGAGAATGGCGTTTTCTGCGGTGCGTGCTTGCGTTATTTAAAAATTTACTGCTGCCGCATGAAAGAGCACGCCGAGAGCTTTCACCTGACGTGTCGATTGCGGCTCTACGACGTAAGACGAGCGAGTTAGAGCCGTTTTGTGCTTTCGCACTTCCGAGTTACTGTAACTCGCGAAATTCAAACTTTTGAGTTTCGACCAATGGGAGAACAAATGATCATTGAGTCGGGAGCTATCCAAAAAGCTCGAGATCCTGTCTCTACGACGCAAGTTGAGCGCGCTAGAGCGATTTTAGCGTCAAAATGCCGAGAATGGCGTTTTCCACGGTGCGTGTTTGCGTAATTGAGCAAACTTTTGTAGCCGCATGAAAGAACACGTCGAGAGCTTTTACCTGGCGTATCGATTGCCACTCTACGACGTAAAATGAGCGAGTTAGAGCTGTTTTGTGCTTTTGCATCTTCAGGTTACTGTAACTCGCGAAATTCAAACTTTTGAGTTTCGACCTATGGGAGAACAAATGATCAGTGAGTAGGGAGCTATCCAAAAAGCTCGAGACCCTCTCTCTACGACGCAAGTTGAGCGCGCTAGAGCGATTTTAGCGTCAAAACGCCGAGAATGGCGTTTTCCGCGGTGCGTGTTTGCGTAACTGAAAAAACTTTTGCAGAGGCATGAAAGAACACGTCGAGAGCTTTCACCTGACGTGTCGATTGCCTCTCTACGACGTAAGACGAGCGAGCTAGGGGCGTTTTGCGTTTTGACCTTCGGGTTACTGTAGCGCGCGCAATTCAAACTTTTGAATTTCGAAACCTCTTAGCGGAATGATCAGTGAGTCGAGACCTATCCGTAGAGCCCAAGATCTCCGCTCTAAGACTTTCCAACGCCGAGACCTGAGAGCGTTACGTACGGACGGACGGACGGACGGACGGACGGACGGACGGACGTACGCACGCACGCACGCCGAGCTCTCGTAGGGTGTCGCCCGCCTGAGGGCGGGCGAAATAAGAAACTTTCCGATTAACGTTATATTCACCAGCGGAACATTTGGCGGATCTACTTCATCCGATCGGCGGATCTTTGCACTTTTGCTGATATTGTTATGATATTGTTTGCTGATATACAAACTGATATTGTTGAAAGACTGGCCATTTCTTCAAATAACGATTACAATCAATTGAGCTGAAATTTCGTGTGTAGGTAAAGGGTGCGAAGTCAAATACTTTATTCAATTACACCAACTTCCTACGACGTCGCGTTCGACTGCAGCGCAACGTCAAAGTTGTCTGAAGCCCTATAACTCACGAACACGAAAGAATATTTGAAATTTCTCTTCTGATATGTGATGGGCATCCCAAATCCGAAAACGTGTCAAAATTTGGGCCGAATCGGCCCGGCGCATCGCGAAAGAGCAAAGATCCGCCGATCGGATGAAGTAGATCCGCCTAATGTTCCGCTGGTGAATATAACGTTAAGACAAAAAGTAGAGAACAAACAGAATTAAGAAAGAACAATTAATTTAGATATTTGTGACTTAGTACACAACACCTAACTACAATTCCAACGTTTCGTTCTTTCGGTCCGTTGGATTGCTGGTAAAGTTTGCGCCAGGGTTTCTCGCGCACATGCACCTAAATTTCGATGTTAGATTAGAAATTGAATTATAACATTTCACCGCCGTGCCCATAAATTTAAGTCAGATTTTCAACACAAAACAAAATTGTGCCCAAAATTTTCGCTTGCGGCGCTGATTATTGCCATATTTCTGCTACCTATTTTGCTCTTTAGAATAGAACATTGCCGCCTACGGCGCGTGTTGTTACATTAAATTACCTAAACTAAATTGCGTTTAAATAAATTTAATTACAACAAAATAAATTGCATTTTTATGTTATTTTCCGTTAATTAGTTAATTGGTTGGTTAATTTCATTTAATTTTTTTTATTGAATCCAAATAAATTATTGTACTCTACAAGTGCAGAGTATGTAGCGATCATAATTAAATTAAACTAAATTACCAATTAAATTAAATTAAACTAAACTAAATTACCAATTAAATTAAATTAAATTAAATTAAATTAAATTAAACTAAATTACCAATTAAATTAAATTAAATTAAATTAAATTAAACTAAATTACCAATTAAATTAAATTAAATTAAATTAAATTAAATTAAATTAAATTAAATTAAATTAAATTAAATTAAATTAAACTAAATTAAACTAAATTAAATTAAATTAAATTAAATTAAATTAAATTAAATTAAATTAAATTAAATTAAATTAAATTAAATTAAATTAAATTGACTAGATTCTTAGTTACCAAAGCATGCTTGACCATTTAAAAGATGGCTTGTGTTTGTCTCTCCTTTCACTCCAATAAATCATCAAAGCTTGATCGAAGCCAACCAGAATAAGTTCCGTATAGTTGACAGTACGACGCGGGTACCTACGGCCGTAGCAGTGCAGATCATGAAGCGTCGCAACACGAGATCTTCTATAGATCGCATTCACATCTCGGTCGATTCTCCAGCCGTCTCTTCGCTTCGCTCGGTTGTAGTCGAAAGCTCGGGCGGTCGCAATCCCACATCGAACTCCGAAGGGCCGCGCACCACCACTGAACGGCTCGCCGTCGCCTCCGCCTGAATGAGGAAGTGACCCTGGATTGGAGTTACACACTGGGAACATGTACGCGAATGCAAATTGGAAGCACTTCTGCGTCAGTGACTTCGCTGGATCTTCCACCGTTGTCGTCGACGCCTTCCGCCTCCGTCGACTCCGTGGAAGCAAAGCCTGTCGTCGCCCCCGCTGCGAACTTCGCCCGTCTTTCTCCCTCTTCCGTCGTCGGTTCCCGCTGTATCGTGACAAAGCGGGGCGGGACTTTCAAAGCCGACATTCCATTTTTTGGCTTCTCATTCTCTTCTTCTTCGTTCGTCCATCCTCCCGTAGTGGTATGGGCACTTTCGGCGACGGTGTCCACCGTCCACGTGTCCGTCTCTGAGGTCTCGCTGTCTATGTAGGAAGTGTCGTCGTCGACGCTTCCCTTCTTCCTCTTCTCCTTCTCCTTCTGTCTGGCCCAAAAGATGTCCATCTCGTCCGGTTTGCCCCTCCAGCGACGTTTCGCGGCTTCCTGCCGCTTCTGCTTGCGACGTCGGCGGCAGCAGGACACGACGACGGCGAGGAAGACGACGACTGTCAGCGCCAGAAGCGTCGCCAGCAGAAGGAGCACCCACCACTGACTCCACCACGGATTCTCCTTCCCTGGTGGAAGTGTTGCAACATTCGAGGCTTCAACTGGCCCTGACTTCGTTTCTGTCTTCACTGTGGTAGGTGTAGTGGTGTCCTCAATCGTCGTTGGCTCTCTGCTACCGCTGCTGGCGACTTCCTCCGACTGCTTCGTGGAAGGCAATTTTGTAGAGGCAGCAGAACCGCTGGTTGGCGACTCTTGGGTAGCAGCCACTGTTGTAGCGGCTGCTGAATAAGACGAATGCTGCGTCGAACGGCCGACTCTCGAGCTCGACGTGAAGCTGTCTCTGGTCGCGGTGTGAGCTGGGCTCGTCGTCGTCGTACCGGTGCCCGATTCGTCAGTCCGTTCAGCCGATCCGCTCGTTTCGGTGACATGATAGTAAGATGACGACTCTGTCGGACTTCCGGTCTTTGGGGATTCCTTTGGAGCAGATGAAGTGGTTTCGTCGAGTGCGGCCGATGTGCTGGCTTCTGCCAATAGTGTGGTGGTGGTTGTCGTGGTTCTTGCCGTTGAAGTGGTTCTTGTGGTACTTGTGGTACTTGTGGTAGTTGAAGTCGTAGCTTCTTCGTACGTGGTCTTGGGATTCATTCTGGCGTCGTTCAGACTGTTGCAGAAAGGGGTCCTGCAGCAGCATAGCCACAGCTCGTTATCGCTCCAGAAGCAGAACGAAGAACCTTGTAGTTGTCGGCTTTCCTGCTCGCACTTCTTCTGCAAACGCTTTACAAGTGGCGAGTTGACGGGGTAGTGGTGCAGCTTCAGGGAATCGGGCTTCTTTGGGTCGTAGCTGTTGACGCACCACGTCTGCTTGTCGACCAGCACCGGCACCATGTTGGGCGAGAGGACGCAGCCCTTATACACGAGTGTCGACCCATTCGGATGCGTGACTACTCCACGCCGTTTGTAGAGGCCCAGTGCCGCCTGCACTGCCGCGTTGTAGTCAGCGTTGGAAATCGCATTGCAGCGGTCCCACGGGCAGTGACAAAGGTAGCTGTGCGCTGGCTCTTTCCACTTCTTGTGAAACCACAAGTAGCAGACTGCCTCTGCGGGTTCCTCCACGTCGATGTAGCGCCAGAAAGAGCCTCTCTCATACTTCCCAGTTTTGTCCAGCAGGAAGATACTGCTGCAGGTGGAGATGACGCCCTCCGCGACGGTGGCCTCCTTCGTCCCCACCGTCGAAGTCGTAGGCCATTTGGTCTTGGAGTAGGTTAGGCTGCAATGCAATTCGACAATCAACGCGTTTGTTCACGTGCTGGCGAACGCCCAAGTACACAGCGAGTCAGCTACACCCTCGCCTGAAGTTGCTGGGTTGCTGGTTGTAGTCGTCGTAGCACTGCAGTGCCCAAGTGCACCGGGCGCTCCACCATAGCAGCAGCAACGGCAGAAGAGACGCCAGCAGCTTCGTCAACGACGTCGACTTGCCCATTCTCTATTCTTCTCTCTTGTTTCCGATTCTATAATCTGTCCTGTTCACTGTATTTGCACTGTACACTGAAGTCTGAGACGGCAATTTCTCGACAGAAAAAGAATGACGTTTCTATGGAGTATAGCAAAGGTACATATGAATCCAAATAAATTATTGTACTCCACAAGTGCAGAGTATGTAGCGATCATAATCAAATAAAATCAAATCAAATCAAATCAAATCAAATCAAATCAAATCAAATCAAATCAAATCAAATCAAATCAAATCAAATCAAATCAAATCAAATCAAATCAAATCAAATCAAATCAAATCAAATCAAATCAAATCAAATCAAATCAAATCAAATCAAATCAAATCAAATCAAATCAAATCAAATCAAATCAAATCAAATCAAATCAAATCAAATCAAATCAACTCAAATCAACTCAACTCAACTCAACTCAACTCAACTCAACTCAACTCAACTCAACTCAACTCAACTCAACTCAACTCAACTCAACTCAACTCAACTCGAATCAACTCGAATCAACTCAAATCAACTCAAATCAACTCAAATCAACTCAAATCAACTCAAATCAAATGAAATG
Organism: Linhomoeus sp. GSCO2_2; assembly: GCA_030248115.1. Lineage (NCBI taxonomy): Eukaryota > Metazoa > Nematoda > Chromadorea > Monhysterida > Linhomoeidae > Linhomoeus > Linhomoeus sp. GSCO2_2. The sequence continues at coordinate 26,277 of JASAMZ010011700.1, forward strand.
AAATGAAATGAAATGAAATGAAATGAAATGAAATGAAATGAAATGAAATGAAATGAAATTAAAGTAAAGTAAAGTTAAGTAAATTAAATTAAATTAAATTAAATTAAATTAAAGTAAATTAAATTAAATTAAATTAAATTAAATTAAATTAAATTAAATTAAATTAAATTAAATTAAATTAAATTAAATTGAATATTGAAGTATATTGAATTAAATTAAATTAAATTAGATTACATTGAATATTGAAGTATATTGAATTAAATTAAATTAAATCAAAGTAGATCAAATTAAATTAGATGAAGAAGCCAAACTTAAACAATTTGAGCTAAAACCAACTAAACAAATGAATACGATTAGGCCTATCTATCCCGCCACTATCAAGTCATCAACGCCTAAACGATGAGATTCACTACAGGTGCAGTATATGAGTAACGTTGACCGTACGACGCGCGCGTCTACGGGCTAGCAGTGAGACAGCGAAATCACGAAGCGTCAAAACACGAGATCTTCTACAGATCACATTCACATCTCGGTCGATTCTCCAGTCGTCTCTTCGCTTCGCTCGGTTGTAGTCGAAAGCTCGGGCGGTCGCAATCCCACATCGAACTCCGATGGGCCGCGTACTACCACTGAACGGCTCGCCGTCGCCTCCGCCTGAATGAGGAAGTGATCCTGGATGGGAGGTACATACTGGGTCTGGGAGCATGTATGTAGAATGAAAACTGGAAGCACTTCTGCGTCAGTGACTTCACTGGATCTTCCACCGTTGTTGTCGACGCCTTCCGCCTCCGTCGACTCCGCGGAAGCAAAGCCTGTCGTTGTCCTCGCTGCGAAGTTCACCTCTTCTTCTTCCTCTTCCGTCGCCGTCGTCGGTTCTCGCCGTACCGTGACAAAGCGGGGCGGGACTTTCAAAGCCGACTTTCCATTCTTCGCCTTCTCATTCTCTTCTTCTTCGTTCGTCCATCCTCCCGTAGTGGTATGGGCACATTCGGCGACGGTGTCCACCGTCCACGTGTCCGTCTCTGAGGTGACAGTGTCAAAGTCGTCGCCGACGCTTCCCTTCTTCCTTTTCTCCTTCTCCTTCTGTCTGGCCCAAAAGATGTCCATCTCGTCCAGTTTGCTCTTCCCGTGACGTTTCTCGGCTTCCTGCCGCTTCTGCCTGCGACGTCGACGGCAGTAGGACACGACGACGGCGAGGCAGACGACGGCAGTCAGCGCCAGAAGCGTCGCCAGCAGAAGGAGCACCCACCACTGACTCCACCACGGCTTCTTCTGCGCTTGCGTCGTGGCCGACTCCGGCGGTGATGTTGTACCACTCGCGGTCTCAGCTGACTCGGACTCCGTTTCTGAGTTCGCAAGGTTTGCAGAAATGGTGGCGGCGTTCTTTGTGCTACTGCTGCGGCTGACTTTCTCAGGCTGCTCAGAGAAAGATAATCGTGTAGAAACAGTGGACGCTTTGGCCGTCGTCTTTTGGCCGGCCGCTTCTGCTGTGGTGGCCGCTGAACTGGACGAATGTTGCGCTGGCCGGCCGACTGTGGAGCTCGACGTGACCCCTTCTTCTGCCGTTGCCGTCGTCGTCGCCTTCCACGTTGTTGGCGTGGCACTCTGAACCGTCGGTACCTTCGAGATGGTAATGGGTTCCTTGGTTGTGATCATGCTCGTAGTCGCCGTCATGGTCGTCGCCGTTGTGGTCGTCGCCGTTGTGGTCGTCGCTGTGGTCGTAGCTGTGGTCGTCGTGGTGGTCGTCATTGTGGTTGTTGTGGTAGTCGTGGTCGTCGTGGTCGTCGTAGTCGTCGTTGTCGTGGTCGTGGGCCAGGTAATGTAGTAACGCTGCCGCTGAGGGTTCATGTTGCCGTCGTCCTTGAAGTTGTTGCAGAAGGGCTTTCGGCAGCAGCAGCCCCACTTTATCCCCTCTTCGATGGGGAAGCAGAAGGGTCCTTTGGCTTTTTCTAGACCGCCTTCGATGGCCTTCTGCTTGCAGAGACGTTGCTCGACGCCGTCATTACTCCACCACTTGCTGACCACGCTCGTAGTATCGCCTCTCCTAAATAAGCGACAATTGGAAACGTCTCAGAAAAGTTCTGTAGACGACGATGCGCCAACGACAGCGACTGACGTGTAAGTGTTGAGGCAGAAGGGCTGCGATGAGGCCTTGATGAGACCGGGCGCCAGGGACGACATCCAGCAGCCGAAGATAGAGCCGTTCTTCTGCCATTCGAGAGCGGCGAAGTAGGGCGCATGTGAGCTCTTGTTCAGAAGTCTCAAGTCGTTGCAGAGGTTCGCTTTGCAGCAGCAGAAGTACACGACGATGCCTTGCTTGTCTGGAATAAGAATAGAAGCTTAGCACACTTTCAAGAATATAACCATAAGAGATTGGATATTAATACTCAAGAGATTGGGTTCTTACAAGTTAGGATATACTTGTATCTTGATTACTAGTTAGGATATACGAGAGAGACATACTTGATTGCCCCCTGCAGGCACCACCACCATTTCCGGCCACTCGTGCGCAGCTTTTGGTATTACGTTCGGTCTGGATCCAATTTTTGATTCTCCAGTAGCTTGCGTTGTCTTTCGTCTGTGGAATGAACCTTGTCGAGTAGAATTTGCTCTGGCACCCGTATGCATTGAAGTGCCTGGTTTTGGTCTGTAGCTTTGTCTTTTCCCATGGACGGTCGATGCTGAAACAAACGAGGAGAAGAAAGCTACTCCACTGGTACTCAATTTTCGTCGTCACGTCTACATTTTGGAAGTTCGCTTACTCGGCCCAGAAGGCTTGCGACTCGTAGCAGACGAGAGCGACGGCGCCACTCGACAGCGGCAGCAGCGGCAGCGGCGACAGCAGCAGGCGAAGAAGGAGCGCCATCGTCCACCGGCCGCCTTTCTTCAATCAACTGGATTCCACTTCCTCTTCCTTCTTCACTACGAGATAAGGTTACTTTCCTATCTTTATAGATTTGTCGAGATCGGACGAAGTGAAGACGAGAGAGACGCTGTTGGTCCATCATTATGTAGCGATGGAATGGTATGAGGGGCACTGTGGAATTCGTTCTGCATTCCGTCAATGAGACATTAGCATTGGCAGCTTCCACCTCCCTTCTGACACAGTGAGAGTCAAGCAAGCGATTTCTCTACCGCAGCAGCGCCGACAACGACTCGACTTCAAGAGGTTTGCGAACTCCAAAAGTTAGCCACCATTCTTCCTTGCGAAACGCCACGCGTCTACAGTACAACAAGGTGCATTGAGCTGCGCGCGGCGCTACCGTCTACAAGGCTTTCAAAGCGTTTGTGACGTAGAAGACGACCAGTGGCGGGCCCAAGATTTTCGAATGGGGGGGGCCACTTAGCGAAATTTTTGCCCAAAAATAGCGCCGCAGACGAAAAGTTTGCGATTTTTTTGCCGAAAATGTACCAAAATCTGTCAACAATAAGAGCCGCAGGCAAAATCTTGGCGATTTTGAAGCCAAATATAAGAAATTTTACTTAAAATTGCGCCGGAGGCGAAAATTTTTGCATATACGCGTCTTCCGCCCCCCCCCCCCCCTGGGCCCGCTAGTGAAGACGACCTACTTGACTATTCCAGTTGACTTGGCCACTTAACCAGGATACTGACATATTTAGCCAACCGAACCGCTTAACAGAATATGTACATTGACTCAAATTTGACTAAATTGAATTAATTTAAACTTGAACAAGTTTTGTATTATGTGAATGGAATAACTTTCTCTTGCCTCTATGTTCATGCTAGTGCAGATATTGCCCATAGCTAGACTTAGTGGCCTTCAAGCCTTCCGTCCGTAGTTTCTTTGCGTGTCCACGCTTAGCAGCGGAACCACTTTCGAAGCTTGCGAGACAGTAGTTTCCGGCCTATTAGAACTATTCAAGAAGCTCCGGTATTAAAAAGTTGAGTTTGTATTCTGACTGACATTGCAAAAAGTTGCGTTCTTTCTGTAGAGAGTGCGAGAGTTCATCGCCAGCATGCTCCGCTTCACGAGCTCCCCCTTCGCAAGAGGGTATTGCTTAGCAATATTGATTTCGCCCGCGATTTGGCTTTTAGAGCAAGAACATTCCTCTTTCAAGCAACGCTTTCAAAAAAGTGACAAAAACTTGTAAAAGTTTTGGCAAACATTTGACAGAGCACAAAAGAGCGCACTACCAGCAATCAAACCGTGTCGCACTTCTGTCCATGTAGCAAAGAGCGATCTTAGTGTTAAAATCTCGAGTGTGGCGTTTTCCGCAGTGCGTGTTTGCGTATTGAAAAACTTTCTTGCTGCCGCATGAAAGAGCAGGCCGAAAGCATTCATCTGACGCCCTAATTGCCGCTCTACGACGTAAGACGAGCGAGTTAGAGCCGTTTTGTGCCTTTGCACCGTCGAGTTACTGTAACTCGCGAAATTCAAACCTTTGAGTATCGACAGAGGAGAGAACAAATGATCAGTGAGTCGAGAGCTATCCAAGAAGCTCGAGATCGTCTCTCTACGACGTACGTACGTTGGGCGAGGTGAAGCGATCTTAGCGTCAAAATCTCGAGAATGGCGTTTTCCGCGGTTCGTGTTTGCGTAATTGAACAAACTTTTGCAGCCGCATAAAAGAACTCGTTGAGAGCTTGCATCTGACGTGTCGAATACCGCTCTACGACGTAAGACGAGCGAGTTAGAGCCGTTTTGTGCTTTTGCACCTTAGAGTTACTGTAGCTCGCGAAATTCAAACTTTTGAGTTTCGACCAATGGGAGAACAAATGATCAGTGAATCGAGAGCTATCCAAGACTCTCGAGATCGTCTCTCTACGACGCAAGTTGAGCGAGCTAGAGCGATTCTAGCGTCAAAATGTCGAAAATGGCGTTTCCGCGGTGCGTGTTTGCGTAATTGAACAAACTTTTGTAGCCGCATGAAAGAACGCGTCGAGAGCTTTCACCTGACGTGTCGGTCGCCGCTCTACGACGTAAGACGAGCGAGCGAGGGCCGTTTTGCGTTTTGACCTTCGGGTTACTGTAGCGCGCGCAATTCAAAATTTTGAATGTCGATTTCTCGAGGCACATTACCACTGAGTCGAGACCTATCCGTAGAACCCGAGACCGTCTCTCTATGACTTTCCAACGCCGAGATCTGAGAGCGTGACGGACGCACGGACGCACGGACGCACGGACGCACGCACGCACGCCGAGCTCTCGTAGGGTGTCGCCCGCCTGAGGGCGGGCGAAAAAATACGGGATTCCTAGGACTGTTAGGGAAGTCCCGTATATACCTACGAAATTTCCCTAAATACGTTAAACGGTTTGTATTCGCTATGTACAATGGTATGTATTCGCTACAATAATGAGTGTACTCTATTAAGACAGCGTGTATGTAACGAAGTCCAGTAACAACGAAATAGTCAAGAAAGTAGAATTAAATCAATAGTAGAAGAAAAGAGGAGAATGGGTATTCCGACGTCGTCGCAGCTGCTTACGCTTCTGCCGTTGTTGCTGATGTTTAGCGACCGTCTCACGGCAGCGCTTTTGTGCTACGACGACGGCTTCTGGGAAGGCGGCAGTGATTTCAGGTGAGCTCAGGAGTCTATACGCTACCTACCGTTGGCCGTGCAGACACAAATGGTTAATAAACTTCAGCCGAACGTACAGCCTGACCAAGTGGAGTGAGACCTCAGGGCGTGAGAGTGAGACGCAGCAGGGCGACATGTGCGTCACCCTCTTCTTGTTGGATGGAAGTGAAGTGGATGAAAGAGCCTCGTTTTGGCAGTTCGCAGATAACCTGACGGAAAGCCAACCAGCGATGGAGCCCTCTTGTTACAGCGACACGCTTGTTTCTTGGGAAGACGATCCGCACGTCTTTGAATGTCTGTGCAAGCAAGACCTCTGTAACGGTCTCAAGGGGGACTTCAACGCGGCCGTGTTTGGGGCGCAGGCGCTACACCATTCGAGGGGAGTCTTGAAAGGACGCCTAGTCTACTCCGGCTGCGTCCTGTCGCCCAACATGGTACCGGTCCTACTCGACGAGCAGCCGTGGTGCGTCAATAGCTACGACCCACAGCAGCCAGACTCGCTCAAGCTGCACGACTATCCCGCCAACTCGACCAGACTCCTGGAGTGGCAGCGGCAGTGCGACGTCGAAGACAGACGGCGAAACGAGACCCACTTCTGCTTCCAAGGCGATGGCAAGAGCGGGACGGCACTGTGGCTGTGCTGCTGCAAGGTTCCCTTCTGCAACAGCCTCAGCAACACCAGAATGAACACGACGAAAGCGTATGTAGAAGCGACGACGACTACCTTCACAACGACCACAACCACAACAACGAGCATCACCACAGAGTCGGTCACAACAACGTCGTCGCAGAAGACCGGAAGTCCAGCATCATTGATCTCTGGCCGACGAACGACAAGTGTCCAGCGCAGAACCTCGACAACGACTGCCGCGGGAAAGGGCGAAGAAGCAACGACGACGAACGAATCGGCCGGTTGCGGCGCCGTCGTCGAGCCAAAGAAGAAAGAAGTGTGGTCGATGACCGCCTGGCATGCGGCCCTCTTTCTCGCAAGCGTCATCGTACTATGCGTCCTCGTCATTCCCGCCGTCCTTCTGTTCCGTCGCTTCAAGAGAGAAGAAGAGGACGAGTTCCACGGAGAGAGAGCCGAACTGCGAAGGCGACGACAGAAGGAGGAGACGAAGTACGCCGCCTACCGGCAGATTTTCTCGCAAGACGGCGGCGGCAACAAAGGCGGTCTTTCTACCTCGACGGAGGAAGACCTGACCGAAGAGACGTCAAGCGACGGCGCTTCCACGCGACGCAAGAACGAAGGCGTAGCAGCAACGAAGAAAACGAAATGCGCGCCGACTCGCCCGAAGAAGCACTATTGGATAAGGATGCCGAAAGGCGCCACTACGCGGGTGGTGCTCGAATCCGACGCTGGAACCCGACGTGCTCGCGCCGACGACACTCTCGAAGTCTCGACAGAAGTGGAGGAGCCGCTGTCGACGCATTCGGTGGGCAAACAGGTTCTCTTCTCTTCTCGCTACAGTAGTTCAAGAATGCCCGATTTGTGTCGACGTTATGAAACCGATTTCATTTGCGCAGGCCGACTCACGGACTGATCAGGCCACGGTCGCAAGAGTGGGCGTGAGAGTGGTCGCCCAAGGGACCGACAACCGCTACCGTCGAAACAACTGAAGGTCAAGCGAATTAGAAGGCTGAGAGCGGTGATACTCTGGATGATCCGCTATGGTTTTGCGCTCGTCTTCATAACCTGTTCTGCTCTACGTCTGCTTTTATTGCCGGCACTTTGGTTTGCAAAGAGAAATTGAATTGAACGAAATTCGGAAATCTCCAAGCCGCGTATTAATAAATACATAATTATTGTCTTTGTACAGTGTTTACTATATTACAGACAGAAGCAGTAGGAGCATGCTTTGTGGTTGTGAGGTGAGAACGATGACGGAAGAGTTTGGCTCGTCCGAAAACAGGAATTAGGTAATCAGGAGCATTACAAACGGACTTCGCTAATTCACTTGGAAAGCGAAACACGAATAAGAAGAAGATGACCAAGTTGACGTCGCCAGAGCTGCCGGCGCTTCTGCTCTCGCTGCTGCTGCTCTGGAGCTGCCACTGCCTTGCGGCCCTGCAGTGCTACTGCGACGACCCCGAGTTCAGCACCGATTCCGGTGCAACAAAGCGCAGCGATTTCAGGCAGGGTCCCATATTTTAACATAGCTCTAAACATGCAGTATAGTACATGGCCTTGTGGATTTCAAATTCAGCCGGACGTACAGCCTGGACAAGTGGGACGACAGCTCGTCTGAGGAGCCGAAGAAGGAGGGCGGCTTCTGCGTGACCATCTTTTTGCTGCATCGAAGCGGGGAATTCGACAAGGGGTCGTTTTGGCGACTCGCAGAGCCCAAGCAAGGGAAGCTGGGCTGTCATCCTTACTCCATATCCTATTTGAAAGACAAACCTGATGGCTTCGTCTGCAAATGTGATGAGGACCTCTGCAACAGTCTGAGCAACCATCGCTTCAACGCGGCCGTCCAAGCGGCGCGCTTTCTGCACGCAGAGAAGGGGGATCTGGGAGATGGCAAGACCGCCTACGGCTGCGTCCTCTCGCCCAACATGGTGCCAGTGCTGGTCGACGAGCAGTCGTGGTGCGTCAACAGCTACGACCCAAAGAAGCCCGATTCCCTGAAGCTGCACCACTACCCCGTCAACTCGCCACTTCTGAAGGGTTGGCAGAAGAAGTGCGAGCAGGAAAGTCGACAACCAAAGGGTTCCCCTTTCTGCTTCTGGAGCGATAACGAGCTGTGGCTGTGCTGCTGCAAGCTCCCCTTCTGCAACAGTCTGAACGACACCAGAATGAATCCCACGATCACGTACGAAGAAGCTACGACTTCAACAACCACAACTTCCACTGCAGTCACCACAAGGCTCACTTCAACAGTAAGCACCACGACGATCACTACCACACTATTGGCAGAAGCCAGCACATCGGCCAAACTCGACGGAGCAACCTCATCTGCTCCAAAAGAATCCCCAAAGACCGGAAGTCCGACAGAGTCGTCATCATACTACCATGTCACCGAAACGAGCGGATCGGTTGAATGGACTCACGAATCGGGCACCCGTACGATGATGACGAGCCCAGCTCATATCGTGACAAGCGACAGCTTCACGTTGAGCCCGAGAGTCAGCCGTTCGACGCAGCATTTGTCTTATTCAGCAGTCGCCACAACAGTGGCTGCTACTCAAGGGTCGTCAACCAAAGTTTCTACTGCCTCTACAAAATTACATTCGACCAAGCAGTCGGAGGAAGTCGCCAGCAGCGGTAGCAGAGAGCCAACGACGATTGTGGACACCACTACACCTATCACAGCGAAGACAGAAACGGGATCAGGGCCAGTTGAAGCCTCCAATGGTGCAACACTTCCACCAGCGAAAGAGAATCCGTGGTGGAGTCAGTGGTGGGTGCTCCTTCTGCTGGCGACGCTTCTGGCGCTGACTGCCGTCGTCTGCCTCGCCGTCGTCGTGTCCTGCTGCCGTCGACGTCGCAAGCAGAAGTGGCAGGAAGCCGCGAAACGTCACAGGAAGGGCAAACCGGACGAGATGGACATCTTTTGGGCCAGACAGAAGGAGAAGGAGAAGAGGAAGAAGGGAAGCGCCGGTGACGACACTTTCTACCTTCACAGCACGACCTCAGAGACGGACACGTGGACGGTGGACCCCGAAAGCGGCCACACCACTATGGATGGAGGATGGACCGACGAAGAAGAGGAGAATGATAAGGCGAAAAATGGAATGTCGGCTTCGAAAGTCCCACCCCGCTTCGTCACGATACAGCGGGAATCGACGGCGGTGACGGAGAAGGAAGAAGGAGAGGTGAAGTTCGCAGCGGGGGCGACGACAGGTTTTGCTTCCACGGAGTCGACAGAGACGGAAGACGCCGACTACAATAGTGGGAGACCCAGAGAAGTCACTGAAGCAGAAGTGCTTACAGTTTGCATTATACATACATACAAGCACCCTGTGTGTACCTCCAGTAACAGCTTCTCTTACAGGAGGAGACGGCGAGCCGTTCAGTGGTGGTGCGCGCAGGGTGTCATACTGTACTATAATAATTCCAGTATTATAGTATAGTATAGTATAGTATAACCATACTATACTATACTACAATTCGTTTTGGTATTCCAGTATTATACTATACTATACTAGAATTAGAAATTTTTCCCTCATACTATACTATACTATACTAGAATTCAATCCATACTGGAATGGTATTACAGTATAGATTTTATCGATTTTCATTGCGATTGTCGGCGTGCGCTGCTGTATTCTGACCAATTTGTTCAAGTTTTTAGTAAAATTGCATGAAACTTTTGTAAAACGGAGCAGATATACAACCATTGCAGCCTTAAGTGGACAATTGAGGACATGCAAAACTGACATTTTGGACATGATTTGGACATTTTTCAGTGGCTTCTATACTGGAATTCTATACTAGTACTATACTACAATTCATGAATTGCCGCCAATACTGTACTATACTATACTACAATTCACAGGGAATGGTAATACTATACTATACTATACTAGAATTGAAAATCTCTCTTCCATATTATACTATACTATACTAGAATAAAAATGAATTCCAGTATGACACCCTGGGTGCGCGGCCCTTCGGAGTTCGATGTGGGATTGCGACCGCCCGAGCTTTCGACTACAACCGAGGGAAGCGAAGAGACGACTGGAGAATCGACCGAGATGTGAATGTGATTTATAGAAGATTTCGTGTTGTGACACTTGGTGATTTCCCTGTCTCACTGCTAGGCCAGTTCGCGCGTCGTGCGGTCAACGATACTCATATACGGAGCTTGAAAAGCGAAGGAGTGCTATAGGAGCGGTAAAGCCCACAGTTAACATAACACGCACTAGCGCTCGCTACGAAGCACCTAGGGAGCCAAATTTTTTTTTAAAAGATAGCTTATGACGACGCGCAGCGTGCTCGGGGGGTGAAAAAATTTCGGTGGTGGAAGAATTTTGCGAAAATTCGAAAATTCAAATTTTCCGGTTCAAATAAAAAAAAAGCACGCCATAACTTTCGCAAAAGTGCCTCGAATTTGATGATTTTTGGATATGTTGTAGCCCCTTGGATGCTCTTCAGAACCATACTAAATTGGGCTCCGTAGGTGGTCCGACGCGGGAGTACGGTAGAAAATTCAAAATTTTAAATTTTGTTCCGACCTTTAAAAAATCAGAACTCGAGTTTGCCACATTGGATCCTCGCAAACTCTTCTTTCTGACTTAGAGCCTTCTATGACCTTTCGATCAAGACCAAAACCGCCGAGATCGGTCTTACCGTTCGGGAGATCCGCGGTGACAAAAGTCCCGGGTCTTGAGCGGAAAATTCGGATTTTCGACTTTGAATGGATTTTTGGCCGGAAGGCGTGCTTTTAGCGGCAAATTGACCATTGCAACGTGTTCAGCGTCAAAAGTTGGTCTAGACGAACTGTCTTGACCGTTTTGAGGTACCGCACCTCGGCCGCGCCGAATTTTTGAATTCCGGAGTCAAATTTTCGAAATTGTGTTTTTACTTGTTTCGGGGGATTCCGACGACGCTGAACACGAATCCGGTGTTTGTTTTGCGATTTTGGACGCCTTTACCCTGCTTTCGGCACCCGACCGGCCAAAATTGGGTCCCGGGGTCGAATTTTCAAAATTGCGTTGACAGTTGTGTGTGGGCTTTCTGATGGCGCAGAACACGAATCCGGCGTTTGCTTGCCGATTTGCGGTGGATTTAGCCTGATTTTGGCCGAATACTCACGCTCTGTAAAATTTCGCGAAATTCCGAAAATACCATCCGCCATTGATTTTGCTGCTCCTACAGTACGCCGCCGTCCATATAAGACGCGCTGAGAAGGCGTCTACGCACGCGCAATCGAACCGAGTATGGGAGCGTCGTACTGTAGCACTACGGCCACCGACGTCATCCACCCCAGCGGGGGAACCCCCGCTGTGTAACGTAGATCAGGCGCGTCTACAATTGGGGCGCCGCTGGCATTCTACCTACATTGTGAGTGGCTATCGACAGTCAGCGTCAGTAACGTCTGCGCTCATCGTCGTCAGTACTCGAACGCGTCACTTGCGCCACATCGGCCTCTAAGTGTATGGCATCTGCTTGGGCCCACCCCCGGCTATAGACCCTAGTTCTACACTAAATAAATTGGGGACAAACAATTTTAATGGGAATGCAACACTTGTTGGAGTTTCTGTGCCCCCGTCTGCTAAAACAATCACGCGGAGTGCCTATCTGACACTCAAGGAGTGTCACGTATCACTTGTTCCTGTTTACATGCTTACATGTTTCGACATGTTCGATATGTGCTTGTTGATTATGGTAGAGAAGGAGTTGAATGAGTGAGGTGTGTGGCGAGACTACCACCAAATCGACTACGTTCAACGTTGGCAATGACTCTGCTAGATACATAACAAGAACTCATCAGGAGGATAACAGACGTCGGTTATTGGAAAGCGAAACACGAATAAGAAGAAGATGACCAAGTTGACGTCGCCAGAGCTGCCGGCGCTTCTGCTGCCGTTGCTGCTGCTCTGGATCTGCCACTGCATTACGGCCCTGCAGTGCTACTGCGACGACCCCGAGTTCGGCACCGATTCCGGTGCAAGAAAGCGCAGCGATTTCAGGCAGGGTCCTATATTTGTGTAGCTCAAACATGCAGTATAGCCCATGGCTTTGTGGATTTCAATTCAGCCGGACGTACAGCCTGGACAAGTGGGACGACAGCTCGTCCGAGGAGCCGAAGAAGGAGGGCGGCTTCTGCTTGACGATCTTTTTGCTGCATCGAAGCGGGGAATTCGACAAGGGGTCGTTTTGGCGACTCGCAGAGCCCAAGCAAGGGAAGCTGGGCTGTCATCCTTACTCCATATCCTATTTGAAAGACAAACCTGATGGCTTCGTCTGCAAATGTGATGAGGACCTCTGCAACAGTCTGAGCAACCATCGCTTCAACGCGGCCGTCCAAGCGGCGCGCTTTCTGCACGCAGAGAAGGGGGATCTGGGAGATGGCAAGACCGCCTACGGCTGCGTCCTCTCGCCCAACATGGTGCCAGTGCTGGTCGACGAGCAGTCGTGGTGCGTCAACAGCTACGACCCAAAGAAGCCCGATTCCCTGAAGCTGCACCACTACCCCGTCAACTCGCCACTTCTGAAGGGTTGGCAGAAGAAGTGCGAGCAGGAAAGTCGACAACCAAAGGGTTCCCCTTTCTGCTTCTGGAGCGATAACGAGCTGTGGCTGTGCTGCTGCAAGCTCCCCTTCTGCAACAGTCTGAACGACACCAGAATGAATCCCACGATCACGTACGAAGAAGCTACGACTTCAACAACCACAACTTCCACTGCAGTCACCACAAGGCTCACTTCAACAGTAAGCACCACGACGATCACTACCACACTATTGGCAGAAGCCAGCACATCGGCCAAACTCGACGGAGCAACCTCATCTGCTCCAAAAGAATCCCCAAAGACCGGAAGTCCGACAGAGTCGTCATCATACTACCATGTCACCGAAACGAGCGGATCGGTTGAATGGACTCACGAATCGGGCACCCGTACGATGATGACGAGCCCAGCTCATATCGTGACAAGCGACAGCTTCACGTTGAGCTCGAGAGTCAGCCGTTCGACGCAGCATTTGTCTTATTCAGCAGTCGCCACAACAGTGGCTGCTACTCAAGGGTCGTCAACCAAAGTTTCTACTGCCTCTACAAAATTACATTCGACCAAGCAGTCGGAGGAAGTCGCCAGCAGCGGTAGCAGAGAGCCAACGACGATTGTGGACACCACTACACCTATCACAGCGAAGACAGAAACGGGATCAGGGCCAGTTGAAGCCTCCAATGGTGCAACACTTCCACCAGCGAAAGAGAATCCGTGGTGGAGTCAGTGGTGGGTGCTCCTTCTGCTGGCGACGCTTCTGGCGCTGACTGCCGTCGTCTGCCTCGCCGTCGTCGTGTCCTGCTGCCGTCGACGTCGCAAGCAGAAGTGGCAGGAAGCCGCGAAACGTCACAGGAAGGGCAAACCGGACGAGATGGACATCTTTTGGGCCAGACAGAAGGAGAAGGAGAAGAGGAAGAAGGGAAGCGCCGGTGACGACACTTTCTACCTTCACAGCACGACCTCAGAGACGGACACGTGGACGGTGGACCCCGAAAGCGGCCACACCACTATGGATGGAGGATGGACCGACGAAGAAGAGGAGAATGATAAGGCGAAAAATGGAATGTCGGCTTCGAAAGTCCCACCCCGCTTCGTCACGATACAGCGGGAATCGACGGCGGTGACGGAGAAGGAAGAAGGAGAGGTGAAGTTCGCAGCGGGGGCGACGACAGGTTTTGCTTCCACGGAGTCGACAGAGACGGAAGACGCCGACTACAATAGTGGGAGACCCAGAGAAGTCACTGAAGCAGAAGTGCTTACAGTTTGCATTATACATACATACAAGCACCCTGTGTGTACCTCCAGTAACAGCTTCTCTTACAGGAGGAGACGGCGAGCCGTTCAGTGGTGGTGCGCGCAGGGTGTCATACTGTACTATAATAATTCCAGTATTATAGTATAGTATAGTATAGTATAACCATACTATACTATACTACAATTCGTTTTGGTATTCCAGTATTATACTATACTATACTAGAATTAGAAATTTTTCCCTCATACTATACTATACTATACTAGAATTCAATCCATACTGGAATGGTATTACAGTATAGATTTTATCGGTTTTCATTGCGATTGTCGGCGTGCGCTGCTGTATTCTGACCAATTTGTTCAAGTTTTTAGTAAAATTGCATGAAACTTTTGTAAAACGGAGCAGATATACAACCATTGCAGCCTTAAGTGGACAATTGAGGACATGCAAAACTGACATTTTGGACATGATTTGGACATTTTTCAGTGGCTTCTATACTGGAATTCTATACTAGTACTATACTACAATTCATGAATTGCCGCCAATACTGTACTATACTATACTACAATTCACAGGGAATGGTAATACTATACTATACTATACTAGAATTGAAAATCTCTCTTCCATATTATACTATACTATACTAGAATAAAAATGAATTCCAGTATGACACCCTGGGTGCGCGGCCCTTCGGAGTTCGATGTGGGATTGCGACCGCCCGAGCTTTCGACTACAACCGAGGGAAGCGAAGAGACGACTGGAGAATCGACCGAGATGTGAATGTGATTTATAGAAGATTTCGTGTTGTGACACTTGGTGATTTCCCTGTCTCACTGCTAGGCCAGTTCGCGCGTCGTGCGGTCAACGATACTCATATACGGAGCTTATTCTGGTTGGCTTCGGCCAAGCTTTGATGATTCGCTGGAGTTGAAGGCAGTGGCGTAGCCAGGGGGGGCATGGGGGGGCATTTGCCCCCTCCCCCCCCAGATGCCGGCCGTGCCCCCCTCAGATGCCCGTCAGTAGAAAAAATTTTTGCCTGCGGCGCTATAAATAGTAAAAATTTTCGCCTGCGGCACTATAAATAGTAGCAAATTTTCGCCTGCGGCGCTATAAATAGCAAAAATTTTTGCCTGCGGCGCTAAAAATAGTACTAATTTTCGCCTGCGGCGCTATAAATAGCAAAAATTTTTGCGTGCGGCGCTAAAAACTAGTACAAATTTTCGCCTGCGGCGCTATAAATAGCAAAAATTTTTGCCTGCGGCGCTATAAATGGTGAAATTTTTTGCCTGCAACGCTGCAAATACGGGAAATTTTGCCTTCAAGACCAAAAGTACCGAAATTCTCGCCTGCGGCGCTAAATATACGGAAATTAGCACTAAAACAGCAAAATAATTTTTGCCCCCCCCTAAAATTTTTTTGACCCTCCCAGTTGCCAATCCTGGCTACGCCCCTGGTTGAAGGATAGACAAACTTCTGCTCCATGCACTCCAAGGGCGAAGTGGAGAAGGGGACTTACTGAAGTATTTACGTTATTGCAGCGGCTGTATGTCACGGCACGGAAAGTGACCGAACAATTCGGCGCTAGGTAGAGGTTTAGATGCTGCTTCAGGGCGCCTGATTTGCATCTCCCAGTCCCACCCATTCCACAGCGTTCTCAAACATATTTAGTACACCGCTACCTATCTTCGTACCTGCGCCAGTGCCTGCGTTCACATTCGCCGCCAGTGGATTCACTCCCGCCCACAGCATTTGCCATTCGTCAGGGCCGGCGCGAAAAGTAATCTTTACATGCTTTCCTTCGTCGAAGTGCATGAAGTTCGCGAGTGAGATGTCGCTGCTGGTTGGGCGGCGGCGCGGCGCATAATTGATGAATAAGAAGGTGGATTGACCAGGGGGGCGCAGGTTTGCCCTAGTTGTTTCTCATCCATAGTGTAACAAGTAGGTAGGCGGACTACAGCTGGGGCGAAGGAAAGTCGCGAGCCAGACAATCCACAGTCGTCGGCATGCAGCTGGAGCTGACACCCGTCTTCGAAGTCTGCGTCAACTACGGCGACCTGGCCAACGTCGACCTGGTGCAGCGCGGCCTGTACCAGCTGCGCAGCCACCTGAAGCTCCCGTCGAAGTTGGGCGCCGCCAAGGTCGACGTCCAGACGCCGACGACCGTCGGTCCGTGGCGCAGTGACTTCAGCTCTTCTCGGCTTGTGCGATTGGAGTAGTAGTAGTGCGCTAGAGATTTGGCTGCTTTGTAGCGTCGCACCTTTTCCCGGCCAACCTCCTGAACGGCCAGGCGGTGGGACAGACGGTGGAGATCCTGTACGCGGACGAGAAGATCAGGCTGGACGACGAGGTCAACTTCCTCGTTCACCTGCAGACAAGATGCGACAAGGTGACTGTTTAGCGGGCGCGGCGCTTGGATTTGTGCTGAGAAGGCAGACAACATCGTGAGTTTTGATTGGCTGCCATGTGTGGTTTCCTCTATTCAGGTTCCCAGCATGATTCGCTTCGTGCTCGTGTTGGAGCTGTGGTTCGCCGACAAGGACAAGCTTCTCGCCTCCTTTGGCGACGGGTGGGCGCCTACTTCAAAGGATTACGGAAGAACCCCTATAGTTTATTACCGTATACCAACGTCTCGCTTCCAGCGCCGCCGCCGCCGCAGCGACCGGCGTCGAGTCGGTCTTCCGTCGCCTGAGCAAGCGCGAGCTGCAGCTGAACGTGTCGGTGTCGCGCGGACTGCACTGGCATCGGCCCGTACTCTTCGACTACTACCACTTGGCCGCCGTCTCTGTGACAGTGCACGCGTCGCTCGTCCGCTTCGACGGCCGCTGGAAGACCAAAACGTGAGTTTGGAAGCGGATATTGACTCCTGGCTTCCGGAAGAAAGAACTGAAGAAGTTGGGGTTCTTCCCATTTCAGGAAGCGCCCCACGACGGCCGCCGTCGAATCGGTCGGTGACACATTGTTTGACTTGGCGAAGAGAAATAGAACGATTTACTTTCTTTATTGCCTGTCTTTAGAAGAGCGCGAACGACAAGATGGTGACGCACCACCGATTGGTCTGCCGCCAGCTGCTGTCCGCCTACGAGGATCTGCAGCGGCGCATCAAGCGCTACTCTGAGTCGATCAAGACCACGGCGCCCATTCGCATTCGTGAGTCGTAGTGGAAGAAGAATCTGGTTGTGTTTCGGTTAGACGTCTGCCGGGTTACATTATTTCGAAGTCCTGTTACTCGAGCATGTACATATAGACTTGAATCTTTGATACATTTCAATAACATATGCTACAACATATAAAAATGCTACAGGGTGTTTCCAATAACATGTCGTAAGTGTTGCAAGCATTTCGATTGAACATTTCCTAGCCCTGTGACGATACCAGAAAGCACTGTCGTTTCCTTCTGCGCAGTTCGAAGCCAATCGGTTGGCAGCTCGACAAGTGCTGCCTTGAAATTGGTATTCCATGAACTATTGGCTTTTGATGTCCCTCCGATTACCAACTGACTCTTCCAGAGATGGTGGACACTCTGGAGAAGTTCAACGGCATGTGCGCCCACTTCGGGGAGTCGAAGCGCCAGCAGGCGGAACGCAGCAACTGGACGGCCGTTCTGGACGACGTGACGCTTCTCTCCAACGAGCTCCAGGTCATCTGGCTGCAGTTCCTCGAACTCTTTCGCCACGACGCCGACGTCCGACAGGCGCTGCGCGTCGAGCATCACCTCACTTGGGTGGGTAATGCGCATAACGAGTGTGGCTCATGAGCAGTGAACATAATGAATTTTGGCACAACGACAAACGTACAAAGACAAGTAGTCTATTCAACTCACAATCCGCGTGCGTCGCTTTGTTTGGCATTGGCGCTGCTGGATACCGGTAATTTGAGCGCAAGCGAACTCTCATCAATGAGAAAGAATTTGGAACATCAGATCACGGATACATCGAAGACCCCAGAAAATATCCAAGTTTCAGCTTTGTATCTCCACCGTAGCTCGAAGTCAGACATTTCTAAGATCGTCATCTTAGAGATGATCGGTGGATTGTGACGGTGGAAAACACAACGTTAAATTTAACTTCCCTTTTGTTAGATCTCTCATTTGTCTCTACTGCTCCAGGTGAAGCGCTTCGCCGAGGTCTACTTCTCCTCCGAGGACAGTACCCACTCTCTGGTGGCGTCGAGCTTCACCGGCCTCTCCCATCGAACCACTGCACAGTACGACCGCATCCTCGAGTCGCTGCGCAAATCGGCCTACTTCACCTCGCTTCCCAGTCTGCCCGTCGCCTGCGACGACACCGACGGCACGCCTGAGACCCTCAGTGTGATCTTCGAGGAGAAGTTCCTGCCCACTTCCCCATTTCTGGCGTCGCTGCCGCTGGAAGATGAGAAGGCGCCACTGCCACTGAAGTCGGATGGCGCCGTCGCCACCCTGAAGAACTCCTTCAACTTGGACTTGGTCAAGAGCTGCGCGCCCTCGCGAGACGTGGAAGGGACGCCGCCGCCGAGACACAACTCGGCCAGAGGCGACGGAGGCCTCGCGGCGGAAGGAAGCGACTCGGGCGGCGACGGCGACGCCGACACTGTCTGGCAAGAAGAGTCCACCCTTCAGCGAAGCTGGACCGAGCCCAACCTCAGTCGGGATCGATTCGAAGAAGATTTGGATGAATCCGAAATGGAAGCGAGCTCCTCTCCCTCCGCTGCGGCGTCGCTCCTACCCCGATTTGATTCGGAGCCGAAGCTGCTCTCAAGCTCCTTCCTTCATCCGTCGACGTCGTCGCTGGCCACTCGCTCGAACGACGGCAGTCGCAGCCCGCTACTTTCTAGCCAGAAATTCAAACCTACGCAAGAATCAAACCAGGAATCGAAACCGAAATCTCAGGAAGCTAGGAAGACGTCAGAGCAGGACCAAGCCAAGGCAATAGCTCAAACGCAATCGCATCGAAGTAGCAACGAAGACGGGCGCGAGTCTTGGCGCAGAAGCGGCAGCGGCAAACTGCGCAAGAGCCTCAAGAGCAAGCAGCAACTGCTCGGCTCTTTCGACATGCGAATTCTGGAGTTCGTTCGCTACAAGGAGCTGTTCAAGTCCCATTTGTCGTCGATGGGCTATCAGGGATTTCTGGCCAGCGACTTCTCGCAGCTGGCTTCCAGGGAGCCTTTTCAGCTGTCGTCTACGGCGACCGGCGACGGCGAGGTATGAAAAGTCGCAGTATTTGTGTCGCCGTTCACAACCGACGGCGCCGATTGCTACTTCTAGAAAGCAGCGAATGAGCCGATCCATCTGGTCGTCTGCCTCCACGGCCTGGAGGGCAGCTCGGACGACCTGCGCCCTTACCGCAACTTCCTGTCGCTGGCGCTGCCTCGCGCGAACCTCCGCTTCCTGATGTCGGAGGCGAATCAGGAGAGCACCTTCCACAGCTTCGACGTCATGGCCAGGAACTTGGCGGAGGAGCTTCTGCTGCACGTCCAGAAGCTGGGCGCAAACCTGGGACGGCTCTCGTACGCGCACGCGCAGTAGAACACGATTCAGCAAAGAATAGGGAAGCTCCCGATTCCAGGTTTATCGCCCACTCGCTGGGAACGGTGATCGTGCGCGCGGCGCTGTCGGACCCCAGGCTGACGTCGCTTCTCTCGGAGAAGCTCCACACGTTCCTCTCGCTCAACGGGCCCCACTGCGGGCTCTGCTTCAATCAGAGAACGGCGGCCAACTTAGGTAGTAGTTTTCGCCGATGTACCTATAATGTATTGGATCGCGAAGCAAGGAAGCGAGCCCTACCCTCACTTCAGGCGTGTCTCTGGTCAAATGGTGGAAGAAGTCGGAGAGCCTTGAGCAGCTGCAGCTCCATGACGTGCCGACACCGCAGGCGCCGACTCCCGAGCAGCTGCGCTCCTCCTTCATGTTCCGCCTCAGTCAGAATGGCGGTTGGTAGCCCTGTGCGCTGCGTAGATTGGTTACTGTAGTTCTATCGGCGAGCAGAGATTACGATAGCGGAGAACTTTGGCGCAGACTTGCTTCTCTTCAGCGCTGGGCCTCTTCAAACACGTGCTGCTGGTGGGTAGCAGCGAAGACGCCTACGTGCCCATCCACTCTGCACTCATTTTGGGCTGTCGGGCGGCGCAGAGGGACCGCTCCGCGGAAGGGCCCGTCTACGCGGAGATGGTGGCGAATCTGCTCGAGTCCGTGGCCGAGTCGAAGCGCCAGACGACGCTCATCCGCTACTCGGTCTACCACAGCCACGCGCCCGCGCAGCGACTGCTGAGCGGCGGCAGGGCGGCGCATCTGGCCGTTTTGGACAGCGACCTCTTCATACAGAAGCTGCTGCACGTCTCGGCACTCAGCTACTTCCGCTGAGAGAGCGCTGTGATATCGGCATCCGTTGCGTTTCTTCTCAATTCGATTCGCTGTCTCGTTCGCCATTGTTTGAACATTCCCGTCGTGAGCTCGCGAAGATAGGCAGCTATAGGTAAAGAAGAGAAAGTTTCAAGTGGATTCGCTATCGTCCGTTCGCTGCGAAACGTCACACTTTCTGGGTTGTGAATGCGATCTAGTGATGCTTCTCTGTGCATAATGATCAAACGATTTTCACTGTTTGTGCTGTCAGATTTTTGGATGGGGTCGCGAACTTGCTTAGCTCACCTACTGTACGTGTAGGTGCATACAACAAGATTACATACATACAACAAGCTGTTTTAAAAAAGTTGAGTTGTTTTATTAATACAGAGTGGTTTGTGAGTATTTTAAAGTGGAAGAGTAAAAGAGTGGATACTTTTGTAAAGTATTTCGAAGCCTTTCCGATATGACGCGCGCCCGCCCGGAGTTCACTATTCATGTGCTACTTCTGACACGCTCCTTTCTGAGGGGTTCTTGCAGGGCAACATTGGGATCGCCCGGGATTATTTTTTTGAGCAAGACGCACGCATTTCTGAGCGGTTGTTGCAGGGCAACATTGGGATCGCCCGGGATTAATTTTTTTAGCAGACAAAGTTGTTCGTAAGACAAGGGTTTAAAAAAACAAAAGTATTTCTTTAGGAATGACCGTTCAACAACTGCCTCAACGTACGCTTTCAAACGGTCGAGCGATTGCCGCTCTACAACGTAAGACGAGAGAGTTAGGGCCGATTTGCTGTTTGAACCTTTGAGTTACTGTAGCTCGCCAAATTCAAACTTTCGAATCTCGACTTCTCTTAACGGAATGATTAATGTGACGAAACCTATTCAACAAACTCAAGCTCGCCTCTCTACGACGGAAGACGAGCGAGTTAGAGAAGTTTTACGTTTTGAACTTTTGGGCTACTGTAGCTCGCGATTTTCAAACTTTTGAGTTTCGACCAATAGAAGAAGAAATGATCAGTGAGTCAAGAGCTATCCAGCAACTCAAGATCGTCTCTCTACGACGCACGCTGAGCGAGTTAGAGCGATTTCTATGCTAAAACGCGAGAATGTCGCTTTTCGTGGTGCGTGTTTGCGCAATTAACAAATTTTTACGTCAAGTGAAAGAGCACGTCGAGCCCTTTTAGTTGACCTATCGCACGCCGCTCTACGACGTAAGACGAGCGTGTTAGAGCTGTTTTGCGTTTTGGACTTTCGGGTTACTGTAGCGCGCGCAATTCAAAGTTTTGAATTTCGACTTCTCTTAACGGAATTGTCAGTGTGCCGAAACCTATTCAGCGAACTCAAGATCGTCTCTCTATGACGAAAGACGAACGAGTTAGATAAGTTTCGCGTTTTAAACCTTTGGGTTACTGTAGCTCCCGAAATTCAAACTTTTGAGCTTCGACCAATAGAAAATCAAATGATCAGTGAGTCGAGAGCTATCCAACCAACCCAAGATCATCTCACTACGACTCACGCTGAGCGAGTTAGAGCGATTTCTGCGTTAAAAACGCGAGAATGTCGTTTTTCGTGGTGCGTGTTTGCGTAATTAAGAAACTTTTTTATGCCAAGCGAAAGCGCATGTCGAGACCTTTCAGTTGACCTATCGCGCGCCGCTCTACGACGTAAGACGAGCGAGTTAGAACAGTTTTCCGTTTTGACCTTCGGGTTACTGTAGCGCGCGTAATTCAAACTTTTGAATTTCAAAGTCTCTTAGCGCGTTTCTCAGTGAGTCGAGACCTTTCCGTAGAGCCCAAGATCTCCTTCCTACGACGTTCCAACGCCGAGATCTGAGAGCGTGACGAACGAACGAACGGACGAACGGACGGACGGACGCACGCACGATAAGCTCTCGTAGGGGTTCGCCCGGCTGAGGCCGGGCGAAAAAATGATTACAATAAGCGTGTGTGCGTACAGGCAGCGATTGCAAGTATGTATCGACTAAGGAAAGGACACTTTGCAAAGCATGCAAGCAATGAATTGATCCCGTTTGTAACCCTACGGTGGACGTGTTCTCTTAGGATTGGAGCTCTGATGGTATGCGGTATTCCCAAATAAGAGTCTGCAGATGGGGTTTGGTGCCTGTAATCGTGCACAGTCAAGTGCCATGTTTGCAAGACGCTGATGCCATCCGAATCGATGTAAATCGGCCTTTCTGTGCCATCCGATTATCCGAAGCTATAACTATAATATTGCAGACTATTGACTCTTAAAATAAAGGTTAGAAGTAGCGGAGAAGCAATAGCAGCGGAAGAGAAGACGACGACGGTCGGTCATGTCAGCGCCGTCGAGCAGCAACGGCAGCGCAGCATCGTCGGCGTCTTCGCAGAGAGCAAGCCAGCGCGAGGAGAGGCCGAAGGCGGCGCCGCTGAGGGAATCGTCGGGACGACAGGCTAACAGCCCAACGAGAACGAGGATGCTGCGCGCCCTCGAGCGCCACGGCTACGAGCTGCAGAGCATCCTGGGCAAAGGCTCCTTCTCCGTCGTCCACCGCGCCTTCTCGCGGCGCCGACGCGGCTTCGTCGCCATCAAGGTCGGCGGCTGCCGCCATCTCTGCGCACGATCGCGAAGCGTCACAGCCACGCTTCTTCAGGAGATCGACAGACGGCAGTCGGACCAGCGCTACGTGCACAAGTTCCTGCCGCGCGAGCTTTCCATCGTGCGGGAGCTGCGCCACGACCACCTGATCGAATGCCACCAGATCTTCGAGTCGAAAGAGATCGTCTGCATCGTCGAGGAGGCGGCCACCGACGGCGACCTTCTCCAGCTGATACGTCGACGACATTCGCTGCCGGAGCGAGAGTTGGCCAGGCCCATCGTCGGCCAGATCTTCTCCGCTCTCGCCTACCTCCACAAGAAGAGCATCGTCCACAGGGACCTCAAGTGCCCACCAATCTACTCGATCGCTTTGATTCGCCGGGGTTAGAGCTATAAAACGTCTCTCTTTTAGGTGCGACAACGTCTTCATGTTCCAACCGGAACCGACGGTCAAAATCGGCGACTTCGGCTTCGCCCGGGAACTGAAGCCCGGCGAGTACTCGCACACTTTCTGCGGCAGTCGGACGTACGCGGCCCCGGAAATTATCACCGGCACCAGCTATACGGGCACGGCGGTCGACGTCTGGTCGGCCGGCGTGATACTCTACGTGATGGTGAGGGAGGAGGAGGCGCGCCTGCGACGGCGACTTCAGAGCACGCTACATATGTACATTCTAGTCTCATTCAGCTGACCGGCTACATGCCCTACTCCGACCGAGGCGGTCCGCGCGAGTACGTGAAGCGGCTGCTGGAGCGCCGCTACGTCTACCCGCGCCACCTGCAGCGCCTGATCAGCGACGAGGCGAAGGCCCTCGTCTACGACATGCTCCACCCCGATCCCAAGAAGCGACCCACGCCGCAGGAGGCCAGCCGACACCCGTGGCTGCTCGGCTTCCAGCTTCCAGCGGCCAACTGACAGGGAACGAAGTCCGGCGACGACGATAACAAGAGCAAGAAGAATCACAAATGATCGGCCGTTTGTATGACTGCGATACAACACCGCTACCTCTGTCATATCAAACGCGAAGGCAAAGAACTGGGATAATATCTACGTGTTGGGTGAATTTTACTTCTCTTTCCATCCTTTGTTCATTGTATGTACATCGGCGGTAGCGCAAGAAGTCGAGGCGTGTTGCGCGATTACGTTCGTTGCGGCAAATTTCGGCCGTTGGCGAGTCGATGAAGGACCAAATTGTTCGTGATTTGAGCGAGCGATCTGATCAAGGTAGCTGCGTCCGTAAATTTGGACGAGCGGACGGACGCGTAGGTCCGGTCCCATCCAAGATGCCGGTGTTGCGAAGCGCCACCGACGCGCAGCAGAGCTGGCCGACGAAGTCGAAGGGTCTCCACTCTTTCTCCGGCGAAGAAGTCGAGGTTGTCGTCCCCTTTCAAGCGCTTGAGTCTGACGAATTGACCGTCACAAGTGGACAGAAGCTGCTCTGCCTCTACCAAGACGGCGTCTGGTTGTTCTTGCGCTCTGCCGACGGCAGGCGGCGCGGCTTCGTACCGGCCAGACACTGCAAACGGTCTCCTCCCAAGCTGTCGCCGCCCAATAATCTCTCCCGCGCGCTTGCCCGGAAGTTGGCGCGAACCTTCCGCAAGGACTCGTCCTCTGAGACAGAGAGGAGGAAGGAGTCTTCCCGAAGTCTGGACACGCAGTTCATCGAGGAGCGCGCCAAGACGCTCGTGAAGATCCCGTTGGGCTCGTCGGCGCCCTCGACGCCCGTGGACAGTCCCCAGCAGCCGCCGAGAATGGCGCACCACTCGCCCAGGGGCGCCCAGAACGTCTCCAGCTTCCTGCGCAGTCTGGGCGCCGAGAAGCTCAGCTGGGACGAAGACGGTGCTATCGCCAATGCCGCTTCTACAGCAATGAGTGACCTATCGAAGACGACGGGCGGGAGCGCCGTCTTCCGCAGAAGAAGCCTCTCCAAGGCGCCGCTTCTGACGGCGAGCTACGACTTCCAACCTCGCTACGAGGGCGACGTCGGCCTGAAGGCGGGAGACGTTGTGCTGGTGCTCAACTCGGAAGACGCCGACTGGTCTTGGGTGTTGAACAAAGCGACGGGAGAGGAGGGATTCGTTCCCTCCTCATATCTTGGCGCTAGACGACGAGTAGCCGGTACGTCAATGTTGCTTGATGCGATGTTCGCGAAACGGCGTCATGTGGCGCTTTTGGGTTTATATAGGAAGTCGTGGTATGGTGTGGTTCGGTCGGAACTAATGCAGGCATGCATTTGAAGAGCCGTTATATGCGTCGGTTACGGTAACCGTTTGCGTACTCTTGGCGTAAGTTATTAAGTCCAATTTGTTCGACTAACTCAGTTCTTCAAGTAACATTCTGTTACCTAACATACTTGTTTCAGATTTCTCCCAGTCGGCCAACGAGTCCCTTCTCCGGTCGATGACGACGGTAGACAACGGCGGCGACGCCGATTCGCGCTCCTCTTCTACCAGCGCCGCCTGCTGGCCGGGAAGGGAGATGCTCGCCTGCGCCGCCTTCGAGCCTTCCTCCAATTGGGATCTACCCGTGGCGAAGGGCGACTGGCTTTTCAGCTGCCAGAACCTGGAGCAGGCGCCGGGCGGCTACCTGTGGGCCTACTGCCCCCGACTTGCCACGTCAGGATTCGTGCCCGCCAGGGTTCTACGCGAGCCAAGTCGCAGAGAAGGTTCCTTGGTGCAGGCAACCGTTGTCTGACTCTAGAATTTTTATCGCGCGATTCGCCAACTTTATGGTAGGTACCGGAATTCGCTCCGAGCTTGCCTTAATCGACAGTATACCAAATGATTGCTCAGTTGAAGCGCCCCCTGAAACCAAAGTGGTACCCGTCGTTGTCGTTGCGCTCGTTGTTCTCGTTGTCCTAGTGCAATTCTGCTTCATTCATGCCGAGTTTCTTTGATTCCTGTTCCTCTAATGATTCGTTCGCCTTGTTCTGTGTCACACGCGGAAATGGTATGCCGTTAATGACGTTGCACCGTTGCCCATTAGCACTCGGTGGAAAAGCCGCGCACGCGCCGAGTTCGCATTCCCGCTCAAGTGGCGCCGTCGCGGCAGCGCAGCACTTTTAATCAGAGTTCTCGCTGGCGGCACTTCGGGGAGCGGCTGGCCGGCCCCCAATCCTTCAAGTGCCTGTTTTTGGCCGGCCCAAGCCATTAGCCGTGGGGGAGGCGAAACAATTTTCGCAAAAGCTGGTCGGGGACGCCGCCGCGAAATCTTCGAAAAAGCGGCGCCGAGTGCTTCTGCTCCGTCCCGGTCGTCGTCGTCGTCTCCTCTTCCATCCGCACTTCCCGCTGCCCTTCCTTGGCCACGCGCGCTAGAAACGAAAACGCGCATGTCCCTACGCCGTCCCTGCTGTTCTCCTGCCGCTGACCACCGTCTTTGGCGGCGGGCGCATGGCACTGTGTCTTCATTCGCAGTCAGAGCTGCGGTGGGAGGCGAATAACCCCCTAGGCAAGGCGCCGCCGGATCGATATATTCGCTCAGGGC
>JASAMZ010011701.1:0-81415 GCA_030248115.1 Linhomoeus sp. GSCO2_2
GCTACTCCAACACTGTGATCACTGCATTTCCGCACGTGAAATAAATCAAAACACGACACTCATCACAACCGGGCTATTGGCAAAATCGATATGCTTGGTATTCATCTCCGAGCTTTTCACACCTTCCGGTTTTTCTTCAGCCTTCACAGCAGGCTTGTCCTCCACTGAAGCACTTGCAGCCTTATCCTTGACTTCATCCACGCTGACTGCAGCTACAGTAGCCTCCACAACATCCTTGGCCATGTCATGGCTTTCTCGCGCTACCTGGTCCTTAGCCTTGGCCTCCTCCTTCTGCTTCATAAACTCACTGAACATCATCAGGCAAGCCTGACTATTATTGCAGTGATTCGCCATAATGACAATTGAAGTGTAAAGAGGTTGATATCGGGCAGCCCTTTTATACCCTCCTGCCTGGATGGTTATAAATAGTGCCATTGCAACTGACCACTAGCCACAATTATGGAGGTCGAAACTCGTTTCCGGCACCCCTTTTCAATGTGCGTGAGTGGGCCGTCTCAGGCAGGCAAAACGCAATGGGTGATGAAGCTATTGCAGAACCTACCTCACATGGTAACTGTTATGCCGAAGAGAGTGTTGTACTGCTATGGTGTGTGGCAGCCCATGTTCCAACAGTTCCCACCCTACGTCACTCCATGTGAAGGTCTCCCAGATGTGGATGACCTCAAGAACTTCAACCAACCCCAACTCATCATTTTGGATGACATGATGGATGAATGCTCCAAGTCACCTCTGCTCAACGCCGTCTTCAGCAAGTACTGTCACCACTTCAGCTGCAGCTGCATATTTCTTGTTCAAAATCTCTACTATGCCAACACAAAGACTGCCCGACTGAACACAAACTACATCGTGCTGTTCAAGTCACCAGGAGACAAGCTACAGATTGCGACACTAGCTCGCCAGCTCTACCCCAACAGGAGCAAGGCATTCCTAAAAGCGTTCAATGATGCTACTTCACAGCCCTACTCCTACCTGCTGATTGATCTGACCCAAGACACTTCAGAAGACATGAGACTGCGATCAAAGATATTTCCTGACAGCTACACTGTGGTGTACAAATTAGTATAAAAGGTCAGCTGTTTCTCTCACTATCAATCATGTCTGCGCGGTTGAAAAAGAACATTGCACTGCTTAACCAAGTGCATAAGGCAAAGCCAAAGCTACAGAAGGCAATACTTGCAAACGCAGAGAAGGATACTATACTGTGCTTGTGTGAGTGTTGTTATAACATTTTGAACTCCAACATACCTTTGACCCCTCAACAGGCGAAGAAGCTGAAGCGACTGAGCAAGCAAGTGAGACTTTTAGCGACGAAAAAACGCTCCCTCAAAGACAAGAGAGACACATTGGTGCAGACGGGGGGTTTGGCATCTGCCATACTAGCTCCTCTACTAGCAGTTGCCACTTCACTACTCGCTGAATGGATGGGCAAGTGAGAAAGATGGTACTGGTGCCTGCCGACCTGGTGGCCAAGAGCAGACCTGTGGACAAGCAGCTTGCAGAGATCGACCATGACATGGATAGCATACTGGGCTCTCAAGGTGTTCCTGCAGATGTGAAGATGAAGTTGTTTGCTGATGCCCTGGCAAGATATGGAGTCAAACAGCGAGAAGCCGAACGTCCCCTTCACATGCCCATACGCCAGGAGGTTCAAGAGAAGGCCTCTGCTACAGATCTTCTAAGGAATATCCCTGACCGCAAGAAGCCGGCAGCCGAGGAGCTGTTAGCTTTTCTGCAAGAATCCCATGCCATCCAGTGGAATGACAAGAAAGAGGTGGTGTTGAATGGGACGACCATCCACGGCTCCAATATTCGTGATCTATTCCATCATGCTACCCGTGACAAGTCAATGGTCAGTGCCCCTATTGGTTGGCACGAGTTTATTGGTGCACTATACCAAAACAATGTGCCTCGCATGGCGCTGGGTAATAAGCACCTAACTGGTGAAGCTGTAGGAGCTGCCACTCAAACATCACCCATCCAGCCAGCGCCAGTTCCAGCTACTCGAACTGCTCGACCTCCTAGGGTATTTAAGCCATCTCCTCAGAAGGGCAAAGGAGTATTCAAGTTCGCTTCACAATACTGATGGAGAAGCTACTCAACTCGGTCTACAACAGCCCCAAAAGTCCTGCCTACTTGGCAGGGCAACAGGCTGTGTTGCGAGAAGCCAAGAAGCGGAATCCTAAGGTCACTCTCCGCCATGTTCGTGATTATTTGCAGTCGCAGGATAGCTATACCTTGCACAAACCACTGATACTGAAATATGGCAGGAATAGAGTTGTGGCTGCTGGAATTGACAGTGATTGGCAGTGTGACCTGATTGATCTTCGTAACCTCCCCCATGCTAATCGTAAACATAAGTTTATACTGTCGTGCATTGATGTGTTCAGCAAGAAAGGCTGGCTCGTGGCCATGTTAACCAAGCAACCCAGTGACACACTAAAAGCGTTCAAGGTTATACTGAAGGATGGCAGGAAGCCATGGAGACTCTGTACGGATAAGGGCAATGAGTTTGGTGGTGTGTTCAAGAGCTTCCTTGAAGATCAGGCCATCACCCACTTCTTTGCCACGTCCCCAGATGTCAAATGCTCGGTTGTGGAACGGTTCAACAGAACGGTCAAAACTCGACTCTGGAGGCACTTCACCAAGAATAAAACCCTCAACTGGATCGATGCCATTGGCGATATCGTTGCAGCATACAATGCCAGCAAGCACAGGAGCATTGGCATGGCCCCTCAAGATGTCAACGTCTCCAACGAGAGGCTTGTCAGAGCCAGGCTGTATAAAACCCCAATGGCACCACTGCCAAAGTTCAAGTTCAAGGTTGGCCAGTCAGTCAGAATAACCAAGGAGAAAGGCAAGCTATCAAAGGGATATCAGCCGAACTTCACTCAAGAGGTCTTCACTGTGAGCGAGCAGCTGAATCGTCATCCAGCCACATATCGTCTCAAGGATGCATCTGGAGAAGAAATTCAAGGAATTTTTTATACCTCAGAGCTCGTCTCCACCAAAGCCCCTACCAGATCCAGTCCAGGAGGCGGCAGAAAGCGTGGTGGCCACGTGTATAAAAGCCGCTCGAGACAACGTCACTGAAGTTCAATGGCTGTCAGTAGCGATAATAATAGGAATTGGTGCTGCAGTGGCACTGCTATTGCTCGCTCTCAGATTGTGTACTTCGCGCAAGTGATCCTTGTCTACTGCATTGTGCTTACCTCGCTTGTGAACCTGTCTATTGGAAGTCAAAACGAAAGCTTGTGGATTGCACTACTCTGCTCATCGGCAGGCTATCTCCTACCACAACCAACTCTGAAACAAAATGGACTCATTCTACCTCACGCTTCCCAGCAACACCCCATTCCCAGGCAATAAGACTGGAGAGTTCACGGTGCCTCTGGCCCACCCAATTGAACTCACTGGGAGGTGGGAAGTTGGTTTGAGTCAGATAATCATACCCGTCAGCTATAACACTTTGCAAGATGCCAGCTTCACTATCACCACCTTTGACTGGAATCCCCATCAGAAGAAGCACATGGTGAGTGAGACCATCAAGGTTCCTGCTGGGCACTACTCACGACTCGACAGACTATTAGACCTGCTGAATGATCAAGTAGACGACTACTGGGAGAAGAAGGTGGCCAAGATGAGTCTGCAGTGGGGGGCGCTTGCCCAAGAGCCTAACATCACTGAAGAAATGGTTGAAGCCACTAAGAGGAACTACAGAGATGGGCCTCATGTTAGGTTTGAGTTGGTGGATGGACGGGTGGAACTTCAAATGAACAGAGCCACTGTTCTAGAGGTGTCGATGAGCACCCAGCTGCAGTACATGTTGGGCTTCAAGCAGTCGAAGATTGCCTACTACGTGATGAAGGGCACCAAGTTTACCCCAGGCCATGCACAGGAGAGCGAGAGGGCAGATATAGGGCAGGAACCACGTCCAACAAAAGACGCACCTCAGTGCTTTGGTCATGCAAAGGCTCAAGTACTTAAGGTGTTGCCTGCCGTTGGTGTGTATGGTAGTATTCATGACAGTGTATACCATACAGTTGACTATTGTGACTTGCTGCTGAATAGGTTTGACACAAAAAGACAGGAGAGAAGAAGATGGGAAGAAAAAGACAGGAGCCAACCCAAGCCCACAGGAGGGCAGCAGCGGCACCGACACAGGGGACCGCACGAGGAGGCCCGACCAGGGCCGCGCCCAGCCAAGGCACACCGCAAGAAGCCACGACAGCCGCCACACCAAGAAGGACCACCCGCCAGACAGAGCAGAACAGAAGAAGAGACGGAAAGAAGAAGCAAGAAGAAGAAAGAGAGCAAAAAAAGAAGACAAAAAGGAACAAAAAAAGAAGAAGAAAGAAGAAGAGAAAGAAAGAGAAGAAAAGAAGAGAGAGAAGAAAAGAAAGAGAAGGAAAAGAAAAGAGAAGAAAAAGAAAGAAGAAGGAAAGAAGAGAGAAGGAAAAAAAGAGAGAAGAAAGAAAGAGAAAAAAAAGAGAAAAAAACAAAAAAAAAAAATAAGAAAAAAAAAAGAAAAAAAAAAAAAAAAAAAAAAAAAAAAAAAAAAAAAAAAAAAAAAAAAAAAAAAAAAAAAAAAAAAAAAAAAAAAAAAAAAAAAAAAAAAAAAAAAAAAAAAAAAAAAACACCAAAAAAAACAAAAACATACCTTTTTGGCGAGACTTCAAGCGGACCCTGGAACAAGAAAAGTACCGTGTTCACATGTATGCAGGTGGCGATTCTGCGGAACAGCGCCGTGAAACAAGCATATACGGGTATTCACTAACTGGACCAGTGAAAACCCGCATATGCGGGTATTCACTAACTGGATCAGTAAATACCCGCATATGCGGGTATTCACTAAGTGGTTTGGTGAAAACCCGCATATGCGGGTTTTCACTGGATGCGGGTATTCCCTGTCACATATACACCTCGCCGCGCTGAGGCGCAGCGAAAAAACTGGGTAACCGATGATGGTTGATTTGCATTGCATAGTGTTTGTTTCGTGCATTTGAGGAGTATATTCCATAGTGTGTCTGTGTCAGAATAACAAGCTCCGGTATTAAAAAGTTGAGTTTGTATTCTGACTGACTTTGCAAAGAGTTGCGTTCTTTCTGCAGAGAGTGCGAGAGTTCATCGCCCGCACGCTCCGCTTCACGACCCCCCGCTTCGCAAGAGGGTATTGCATAGCAATATTGATTTCGCCCGCGATTTGGCTTTTAGAGCAAGAACATCCCTCTTTCAAGCAACGTTTTCAAAAAAAGTGACAAAAACTTGTAAAAGTTTTGGCAAACACTTGACAGAGCACAAAACAGCGCACTACGAGCAATCAAACAGTTCGCACATCTGCATGTAGCAAACAGCAATCTTAGTGTCAAAATATCGAGAATGGCGTTTTCTGCGGTGCGTCCTTGCGTTATTGAAACATCCTTGCTGCCGCGTGAAAGAGCACGCCGAGAGCTTTCACCTGACGTGTCGATTGCCACTCTACGACGTAAGACGAGCGAGTTAGAGCCGTTTTGTGCTTTTGCACATTCGAGTTACTGTAACTCGCGAAATTCAAACTTTTGAGTTGCGACCAATGGGGGAACAAATGATCAGTTAGTTGGGAGCTATCCAAAAAGCTTGAGATCGTCTCTCTACGACGCAAGTTGAGCGCGTTAGAGCGACTTCAGAGTCAAATGCCGAGAATGGCGTTTTCCGCGATGCGTGCTTGCGTAATTGAAAAAGCTTTTGCAGACGCATGAAAGAAAACGTCGAGAGCTTTCACCTGACGTGTCGCTTGCCACTCTACGACGTACAATAAGACGAGCGAGTTAGAGCCGTTTTGTGCTTTTGCACCTTCGAGTTACTGTAACTCGCGAAATTCAAACTTTTGAGTTGCGACCAATGGGGGAACAAATGATCAGTTAGTTGGGAGCTATCCAAAAAGCTCGAGATCGTCTCTCTACAACGCAAGTTGAGCGCGTTAGAGCGATTTTCGCGTCAAAATGCCGAGAATGGCGTTTCCCGCGGTGCGTGTTTGCGTAGTTGAAAAAACTTTTGCAGACGCATGAAAGAACACGTCGAGAGCTTTCACCTGACGTGTCGATTGCCGCTCTACGACGTAACACGAGCGAGCTAGGGCCGTTTTGCGTTTTGACTTTCGGGTTACTGTAGCGCGCGCAATTCAAACTTTTGAATTTCGAAACCTCTTAGCGGAATGATCACTGAGTCGAGACCTATCCGTAGAGCACAAGATCTCCGCTCTACGACTTTCCAACGCCGAGATCTGGGAGCGTTACGCACGCACGCACGCACGTACGTACGCACGCACGCACGCCGAGCTCTCGTATAGTCTCGCCCGCCTGAGGGCGAGCGAAACAAGCTCCGGTATTAAAAAGTTGAGTTTGTATTCTGACTGAGATTGCAAAGAGTTGCGTTCTTTCTGCAGAGAGTGCGAGAGTTCATCGCCCGCATGCTCCGCTTCATGAGCCCCCGCTTCGCAAGAGGGTATTGCATTAGCAATATTGGTTTCGCCCGCGATTTGGCTTTTAGAGCAAGAACATCCCTCTTTCAAGCAACGCTTTTAAAAAAGTGACAAAAACTTGTAAAAGTTTTGGCAAACAATTGACAGGGCACAAAAGAGCGCACTACGAGCAATCAAACAGTGTCGCACTTCTGCATGTAGCAAAGAGCGATCTTAGCGTTAAAATCGCGAGAATGGCGTTTTATGCGGTGCGTGTTTGCGTAATTAGACAAAGTTGTGTAGCCGCATGAAAGAACACGTCGAGAGCTTTCACCTGGCGTGTCGATTGCCACTCTACGAGGTAAGACGAGCGAGTTAGAGCCGTTTGTGCTTTTGCACCTTCGAGTTACTGTAACTCACGAAATTCCAACCTTTGAATTTCCACCAATGAGAGAACAAACGATCAGTGAGTCGGGAGCTGTCCAAAAAGCTCGAGATCGTCTCTCTACGACGCAAGTTGAGCGAGTTAGAGCGATCTAAGCGTCAAAATCCCGATAATGGCGTTTCAGCGGTGCGTGTTTGCGTAATTGAACAAAGTTTTGCAGCCGCGTGAAAGAGCACGTCGAGAGCTTTCACCTTGCGTGTCGATTGCCGCTCTACGACGTAAGACGAGCGAGTTAGAGCCGTTTTGTGCTTTTGCACCTTCGAGTTACTGCAACTCGCAAAATTCAAACTTTTGAATTTCGACCGATTGGAGAACAAATGATCAGTGAGTCGGGAGCTATCCAAAAAGCTCGAGATCGTCTCTCTACGACGCAAGTTGAGCGAGTTAGAGCGATCTTAGTGTCAAAATCCCGAGAATGGCGTTTTCAGCGGTGCGTGTTTGCGTAATTTAGAACATTTTTACTGCCACGTGAATGGGCGCGTCGAGAGCTTTCATCTGACGTGTTGATTGCCACTCTACGACGTAAGACGAGTGAGTTAGAGCCGTTTTGCGTTTTCGACCTTCAGGTTACTGTAACTCGCGAAATTCAAATTTTTGAGTCTCGACACCGGTTATGACTAATGATCAGTGAGTCGAGACCTATCCGTAGAGCCCAAGATCGTCTCTCTACGACTTTCCAACGCCGAGATCTGAGAGCGTGACGCACGGACGGACGCACGCACGCACGCACGCACGCACGCACGCACGCACGCACGCACGCCGACCTCTCGTATGGTGTCGCCCGCCTGAGGGCGGGCGAAAAAAGTTGAGCATTTCTCCGGGAGTTTTGCCGAAGTTACTCGCACATTAGTTGTCAAACGCACCAGGTGAAAACAGCACAGGGCTGATGGGCATAACAAGCCCTGCAACACGCATATGAATCATCGGCTGTAAAGACCAAGTAGTCGGCAAAAGATATGTTTCCTTTATACATGTAGGCAACGTTTGCCTGCTGCGTCAACTTGCAGGTTTGTGCCGCAGGGCACGAATGTCTGTCCTCATAGTCATCCGTATGGTACCAGCGAAATGCCTAGAATAGCACAAACGTAGAATGGATTGACGTACAGAAAATTGCAGGAACTACAGTTGTGCAAAATAACTCGTGGAATATTAATTAACGGTTCCTCAGTGGCACTATTTTGCACTAAAACCTGTTTGCATTAAACCCTCCAGTCCACATGACACATTTTAATACTCTAGTTACTCAACTCTTCCTTTGATAGAGACATCTTAGACAGTGTTTGCTAGAAAGGAGCAATCTGATATCTGAAGTGTGGTAGCAATCGCTTACCAGCTTGGTGAAAATTTTATGTGAGGTGTGATTTGATTCTGCCCAGATGTGCGCCGGCCGAATGTAATCCACATCGCATGATTCTTTCCCTTTGCTGCCCCCTTCCTCTTCACTATAATTACATCGCTTTGCATAATCTTCTGTCCAGTGGTGGCTGAAATGCGTGAAACTGTTGTTTTGCGCTACACAACTGTACCATTAATGAAAATACACCGGTCAGAGCCAACGCTATATCCCGGGCAGCTTTGGCCCGGGTCGGCGACCCAGGTCCCCAAGCGACTGAAGGCGATCCAAGCCCCATGTGTCACTGTCTTGCTTTACCAAATGCAAGGGGCAATGGCTTCTGCGCAGAATGAGGTCGCGTCAAAATCACTCGTTGCGCCTGACTAGGCAAGGCTGCGCCTCAGGGACTGAGACTCAAAGTGGTGGCCCGGGTCGCCATGTGTAGCGTTGGCTCTGACCGGTACATTAAACCTTCGAATGGCTCGTAAAACCTGCTGACAATGCAAAATAAGCATTCGAACGCATTATTCACGGTCGCATGCGTTCGCTTGCCCTTGATGTGTCAAATCACATCAGCGGTTTCACTGAAGTGGTGTGTTATTTGAAAAAGTGACTGACTTGTGGCCAACAGAGCTACTAATGGAAGGATCTTGAGTAACTTCTTGATATAACAAACCTTTACCGAAATCCTCAGCGCAACAACAGAGACGGAGTTGGAACTCCGTGAGCCCCTAGCATATTACTTGCGTGATAGCCTCGAAAAGAAAACTTACGCTGGGTTGGCGAAATTCGTGTCAATCCTTATCCCTTGCACGTTGCCTTCTTGACATTCGCCGTTCTTAATTGTGCAATCTTTGTCCGCAGCGTGCACGCTTTGGTACAATGAGCAATTCGCGCCGTGAATAGTTATTGTTGTGAAGTTTTCGTTTTTCTGAAAATAGATTTGACTCTCCTCGCGACTACACTTTTTGGAGTGGTCTTGCTACGCAACATTGGTATCGCTCGGGTTTAATTCTTTACACCAAGAAAATCATCTTTTCAGACTAAATTTTAAAAAAGACACTGGAATCTAACGCAAAACTACAGGTTAATTGTGAGCATGATTTGATGTTGGCTTGCAGTGACCTCTTCAGCGATGTCAAGACCGCCGCTCTGCAACGCACGAGTGCCAACATATAACAAACCAAAATCTGCAGTTTTCATCGCGTTTTGGTTACTGTAGCCCTCTCATTGACCTTTTGAAACTTTTAGTTGTCGGATTCTTGCTCAGGAGGTCGAGCGCTTCATTCTGATATGCGATTCGACTAAGTTCGATGAAGTTTTGACTTTTCGCGGACATTACTTCGGGATACTGTAGCGCGCAATTTTTAAAACTTATTATTTCGACGTCACAGTTCGCGAGAGTAGTCCGAGGGCTACCCGTTGATGTGTCGAACTCAACCCAGCGACGTCAGACAAGCGAGTTATTAAGCCCGAAGCAAGCGTGTCGTTTCCAGTTTTCGACGCGTTTTGGTTACTGTAGCTCTCTGTTTAAACTTTTAAAACTTTTTGTTGTTGGATTTGTGCTCAGGAGCTCGAGCGCTTCACTTTGATATGCGATTTGACTAGCTTCGGTCAACTTTTGTCTTCAAATGGACCTCACTTTGGGATACTGTAGCGCGCGAGTTTGAAAACTTATTTCAGTTTTGAACACTCAGATGGCGAGAGTAGTCCGAGGGCTACCCGTCGATGTGTCGAACTCAACCCAGCGACGTCAGACAAGCGAGTTATTAAGCCCGAAGCAAGCGTGTCGTTTCCAGTTTTCGACGCGTTTTGGTTACTGTAGCTCTCTGTTTAAACTTTTGAAACTTTTTGTTGTCGGATTCGCGCTCAGGAGCTCGAGCGCTTCACTTTGATATGCGATTTGACTAGCTTCGGTCAACTTTTGACTTCAAATGGACCTCACTTTGGGATACGGTAGCGCGCGAGTTTGAAAACTTATTTTTGGTTTGACTACTCAGGTGGCTAGAGGAGTCCGCGGGCTACTCGCCGATGTCTCAAACTCCATCCTACGACGTCGGACGAGCGAGTTATTAAGCCCGAAGCGAGCGTGACGTACGTACGTACGCACGTACGTACGGACGCACGCACGCCGAGCTCTTGATATGGTTCGCTCGGCTGAGGCCGAGCGAGCCGAGCGAAACAAGCTGTGTGTGTAAAAAGTTCAACCTATACTTTGTGTCTGTCAAATGTTGGTGAACAGTATAGTGTAACTTTGTACACGTCGTTAGCCGCATCTGGAGAAAGTGTCTTGAGAACTTGTACCTTAATGCCAAGTGCAGCTATCCCCACGATACGGTTGTCTGTACAGCTGATCTGAAGCTCAGTGATATCGCCGCGTTCGCTATATGTTATCGGCATGATACGACGCCGTTTATCTGATGTTTCCTACCTGTGTGAAAACGCCACATCCAACAAAAAACTTGCCAAAAGTTTGGTGCGAGCGAATTCCTGTGTTCAGCGTACGCATTTCTGTTTCGGAGTGCACATTAATCGTTATCATCAATAAACAGCTGTTCTGGCCATTAGACGAAAATCTCGATTTTGACATTTATTTAAAATTTTAATTCAAATATCTCGAAATTGGAATTTATTGAAAATGTAAACCTATGTCGCAAATTCTTATTGGCATACGGCCTTACCATTTCCGCGTTCAAATTCGTCAAAAAACGACGTTCTATTTTTGTTGATTTATGGAATTTTGAAAAATAATCACGTATTTCTGTTAAATTCCATATTTGCAACAAATTTCTCTTGCATTACAAATTATCCGCAGTCCATGCTCCTTCCATTTCTGAAGAAATTTCGCCGCTATATCATCAGGTGAAAAAGTCGATTTTCGACATTTTCATATTTGGATTGAAAATATCTCGAAATTGCAATTTTAAAAAACTGCAAAGCTATGTCACAAATCCTTATTGGCATACGACCTTTCCATTTCTGCATTCAAATTTGTCAATAAACGACGTTGTATTTTAGTCAATTTATGCAATTTTGACAAATAATCGCGTATTTCTATTAAATTCCACATTTGCGAAAAATTTCTTTTGTGGTACAAATTATCCGCGGTCCATGCTCCTTCCATATCTGAAGAAATTTCGCGGTTAGCGCATCAGACGAAGAAGTCGATTTTTGACATTTTCGAATTTTAATTGCGAATATCTCGAAAATGCGAAATTAGCAACACAAACGGACACCGGATCCATACTCAGCGACCTCGACTCTACTTGACCACATATGTCACCTATTTTACTTCGGTGCCACGGACGGACGGACGGACGGACGGACGGACACACAGACAGACAGACAGACATTGTCATCCGTATATATACACCTCACCGCGCTGAGGCGCGGCGAAAAAATTGGCTCCTTAAGTGCATCCTAGCGAGCGCTAGCCCTGGACATGCTAACTGTACACTTTACCGGGCCTATAGCACTCCTTCGCTTTTCAAGCGGCGGAGTGCCAAAAAGTTCGAAAATCTAATCGGTTAATTTAAAGCAGTAAAGGTCAC
Organism: Linhomoeus sp. GSCO2_2; assembly: GCA_030248115.1. Classification (NCBI taxonomy): domain Eukaryota; kingdom Metazoa; phylum Nematoda; class Chromadorea; order Monhysterida; family Linhomoeidae; genus Linhomoeus; species Linhomoeus sp. GSCO2_2. Next base: position 11,787 of record JASAMZ010011701.1, read on the forward strand.
CTCTTAGGTTGGTACCGCTCGCGTCATGGCCGAGTGTCGTCTTGAGCGAGCCTGTCTTCAGTTTCGGTTATTAACGTTATGTTGACCAGCGGATTATTTTGCGGATTATGATAATCCATTTGGCGGATTATGTCGATTTTGCGATCCGCTGGGCCGATTGGGCTGAAATTAGGACAGGAGTTCGGGCTCGAGATGCCGATCACATATCAGAAAAGGAAATTCAAAAATTCCTTCGCGTTCGCGAGATACAGGATTAGATTTGCGTCAGACGATTTCGGCAACTTTGACATCCCGCTGCAGTCGAACGCGACGTCGTGCAAAGTTGCTGTAATTGAATAAAGTACTTATCTTTGTATCCTCTATTGCCACACCAAATTTCAGCTCATTCGGCTGTAATCCATGTTTGAAGAAATGGATAATTTCACCGATTTACAAAAATTGGATCGCAATCGATTGAGCTGAAATTTGGTGAGGTGATAGAGGGTACAAAGATAAGAACTTTATTCAATTACAGCAACTTTGCACGACGTCGCGTTCGACTGCAGCGCAATGTCAAAGTTGCCGAAATCGTCTTAATCGCCCAATCTCGCGAACGCGAAGGAATTTTTGAATTTTCTTTTCTGATATGTGATCGGCATCTCGAGTCCGAACTCCTGTCCAAATTTCAGCCCAATCGGCCCAGCGGATCGCAAAATCGACATAATCCGCTAAATGGATTATAATAATCCGCAAAATAATCCGCTGGTCAACATAACGTTAATTCAATGTTCCACAAAGAACCTCGACTTCTCAATTCTAACGATTACAAAAGGATTAAACAAAGAATGACTGACGGTTCGCCAAAGAACGTCGAGACGACGCCGATTGCGCAGCGGGGGCCCTTCAAACTTCTCCGTGATTGGTCCGCGCAACATTCGCCATTTCGCTGATAGATCAACTTTTGCGCGCCAAAACTTCCTTTGGAACTGTCATCGGTTACCGTAATCAGTCAGGTTTGAATTTGAACGGGAAACGCCGCTGTAGCAAACGCGCTGCCGAATAACAGCGTGAAACGGTTTTGAAGTGCAAAATCTCGGTCGGAACGCCGAATCTATCTTTCGGACAAGTCGTTTCGCGGCGAGTATTATAGTACGTTGAGTTCGCGTCACATCACGCAGACTACAGAATCGCGTACAAGACGACTGCATAATCATGGTTGGCGCGGCAGCGCCAAACCATAAAATATGTTCCCACCAGGCCGCGCGCACCTTTTCCCATCGTCACGATGTTTGTTTCTCGGGCTGTACTAAACGGAAGTGGATAAAATTTGGCACACTAAAGGACTTTATCATAAATAGATTAAATTCCAAATTTGGTGAGAATCGGTACAGTGTAGCAAAAGTTACAGGCATAAAAAGGATCGCGGCGCGTTTCTTGTCCCACGGGCGGGGGGGGGGGGGGTGAATTCTTCTCCGTCTCCTCCTTCTTCTCCTCCTCCTTCACGTCACGCTCTAACGGCCATCAATCATGATGTCGTCAAGTCGCCTTCCATTCTTCCCACCGATGGTTGCGCGCATATAACACCAACCCCCGAAGTTCAAGTTCAAGTTCAAAGTTTCTTCTGGACCAAACCGACACAGTACCATAGTACCGTAATCCAATCGCCAGGCGAATGGGGCGGACCAGTAAACCAAGAACAGTCAGGCAATTGAGAAGGAAAGAATGACTAGTGTATCTCTACCTCGGGTAGTATGCGTCTATCGCGGAGTAGATCCAGAAACGAGTCACTATTTAGATAGTGAGAAAAACCACTCATGGAAGCAGATACGATATATTCCGGCAATAAATTCCAAATCTTTGCAGAATAGTGAAGGAAAAGGTTGCTGATTGCTACTTTTGAGCACTGCAATGAAACCGCGCACGAGTGACTCAGACGGGCGCTACGCCTATTTACAGGTCGAGTGATAAGAGTATCGAAATGGCTACTGTGGTAGAGCTTGTAGAATAGGCGGAGTCTCATGACCAATACGCGCCGCCACAGAGGAGTCCAGCCGAGACGCGTCAGTAAACTCGCGTAGGTGCACCGGAAATCATTGCACAAAAGACGCGCCATCATTCGTTGTATTCTTTCAGTGTCTCGCCTACAGTACTGAACAGCGGGGTACCAAATCTCCGCGCCGTAGAGGAGAGCCGGAAGAATGCACCCGCTATACACCCGCAACAGTACAGAACTTGGCGCTAGACCACGGAATTTCCGACAAAGCACTCCAATTGCGCGCTTCGCCTTTACAGCGGCCGATGTAGCGTGGGGAACGAAGGACAGTTTTGCATCTAATGTCACTCCTAAATAGCGCCACTCGTCAACGCGCTCTAGCTTAACACCATTTAAGAACAAATCTGGGGCAGACACGCGCCTGGGCGAGAGTGAGAAGAGCAACCATTTGCACTTTGGCGGTTGCAAACTGAGGTACCTAGACTCCACCATCCTATATACTGAGCGGCATAGAGTTTGTTTGTCCGGCCATTTTCTCGCGACACACGCGATGGATCCTGGAGATCTATAGATCAAAAGAACCGTCGTTGACTGCGATTTGTCCCCTCCTATTTGAAAACTTTCGCAAATTACTAAATTCCACAAAATTCATGAAAATATCTACTGCACAGTACATTCTGAGCACTAAAGAGTGCCTACTGGTCATTTTCGCAGTAATTTCGCACTGTCGTGTCACCATTCACTACGAAGTTGTCTCTGTGAGACTCTGACGTGTATTCAGAGGCACGGGAACAGGTTCGATGGTAAATGCAGGCACTGGCAAGGGCGCAGTGTCAAGAGACTTTTGATCTATCTGAAACCTCTTATGGGCTAAACACAAACACCTATATGCAAAGTTCAGTGTATTCTGAGGCATGGGAGCTGGTGTGACCCTAAAAAGCAGGCACTGACAGAGGCACAGTGTCAAATGTCTTTAGATCAATCTGAATCTTCTATGGGCTGTTGTGAGCATTGGCTGTAAACCATAGGCCAATACATGTTGTGATCAGTGGCTGATTTCCATGGGTCGATACAAATGGCTCTGTTTCCATAGGTGTTCAGCTATAGATGTTCAGTATCACCTATGGGCTAAAGACACTAGTCCTATATACTAAGCGGCATAGAGTCTGTCTGTGTGTGTGTGTGTCTGTTTGTCCGGCCATTTTCTCTTGACACAGTTGACGGATCCTGGAGATCTATGGCTTAAACTGACTGTCGTGGGCTGAAAGGAATCCCCTCCTATTTTAAAACTTTTGCAGATTACTAAATTCCACAAAATTCACGAAAATATCAACTGCACAGTACATTCTGAGCACTAAAGAGTGCCTACTGGTCATTTTCGTGGAAATTTTGCACTGTCGTGTCACCATTCACTCCAGAGCTGTCGCTGTGAGACTCCTACAGGTATTTGGAGGCACAGGAACAGGTGCAAAGGTAAATGCAGGCACTGGCAGGGGCACAGTGTCAGAAGACATTAGCTCTACCTGAAATCTCCTAAGGGCTAAACACAAGCATCCATGTGTTAGCTTCAGTGTATTCAGAGGCACGGGAACAGGTTCAATGATAAATGCAGGCACTGGCAATGGTGCAGTGTCAAGAGACTTTTGATCTATCTGAAACTTCTTATGGGCTAAACACAAATACCTATATGCAAAGTTTAGTGTAATCAAAGGCACGGGAGTGGGTGGGTGCAATGCTAAATGCAGGCACTGGCTGGGGCACAGTGTCAGGAGACAGTAGATCTATCTGAAATCTCCTATGGGCTAAATGCAAACTTCCATGTGTTAGCTTCAGTGTATTCTGAGGCATGGGAGCTGGTGCAACCCTAAAAGCAGGCACTGATAGAGGCGCAGTGTCAAATGACTTCAGATCTATCAGAATCTCCTATGGGCTGTTGTAAGCATTGGTCGTGAACCTTAGGCCAATACATGTTGTGAGCAGTGGCTGATTTCCATGGGTCGATACAAATGGCTCTGTTTCCATAGGTGTTCAGCTATAGATATACAGTATCACCTATGGGCTAAAGGCACTAGTCCTTTATACTAAGCGGCATAGAGTCTGTTTGTTTGTGTGTTTGTTTGTCCGGCCATTTTCTCGCGACACGGGCGATGGATCCTGGAGATCTATAGCTTAAACTGACCGTCGTGGACTGGTAGGAATCCCCTCCTATTTTAAAACTTTCACAATTCACTAAATTTCACAAAAATCACAGAAATATTGGCTGCACAGTACATTTTGAGCACTAAGGAGTGGCTGACAGTTTCTTTCATGCCACTTTTGCAGTAATGTGTCACCATTCACTACAGAGTTGTCGTCTTGAGACCCCGAGGTGTATTTACAGGCATGGTGAATGGCGCAAGGCTAATCGTAGGCACTGGCAGGGGCACAATCTAAAATCGACTTTGGGCTTAAGCCAAGCATCTACAGGCTAAACTCAAATGTCTTTGATGTGTATTCACAGGCATGGCGTAATTGTAGGCAGTGGCACAGGCACAACCTGAAGTCATCTATAGGCTAAAGCCAAACACTCGCTGTGGCATGCCATAAGTCACTGCATGTTCTGACCAGTGGCGTGCACCATCAGTAGCTTCATGACAATTGCATAACGACAGTGCTCTTGGGACTATAGAGATTCTCCTACGGGCTAAAGGCTCTAGTCCTGTATACTAAGCGGCAAAACTGTGTCCGTGTGTTTGTCTGTTCACGCCATAACTCTAGAGATCGTTGATGGATCACGATGATCTATGGCTTAAACTGACCGCCATACACTGTAGTTTTGCACCTCTTATTTTAGAACTTTGACCAATGACTAAATTCCACAATATTTCGAAAATATCGACTGCGCCAGTACATTCTTATCACAGAAGGCACCACATGTTGTGATTGACATTTGATTGGCATTTGCCGTAAGCACTTTGCAGTGTCACCACTCATGACAGAGTTATTGTTGTGAGACTCAAAAGTGCATTCGCAGGCACTGCATACACTGGCAGGGTCACAGCATCAAACTGCTTTGGATCTATGTCAAATGTCTTTAGATCTATCTGAAATCTCCTACAGGCTAACCCCAAATGTCTACGGGCTAAACCCAACTATCTATCTTGGATTTACAGGCATGGGAGCTGGTGCGAGCATAAATGTAGGTACTGGCAGGGGCACAGTTTCAAATGGCTTGAGATCTGTCTGAAATGCCCTATTGGCTAAACCCAAATATCTATGGGCTAAACCCAAGAGTCTACTGTGCATTTACAAGCACATGAGCTGGCACGATCCTAAACGTAGGCACTGGCAGGGGTACAGGGTCGAATGGCTTGAGATCTATCTGAAATGTCCTATGGGCTAAACCCAATTGTCTACAGGCTAAAACCAAGCATCTATTGTGTATTTACAGGCACGGGAGCTGGCGAGATTCCAAGCATAGGCACTGACAATGGCACATGGTCTAACGACTTGAAATCTAACTCGCAGACACTGCATGCACTGGCAGGGGCACAACATCAAATAACTTTGGATCAATGTCAAATGTCTTTAGATCTGTCTGAAATCTCCTACGGGCTAAACCCAAATGTCTATGGGCTAAACCCAAGCGTCTACTGTGTATTTGCAGGCACGGGAGCTGGCGCAAGCCTAAATGTAGGCACTTGCAGGGGCATAGTGTCAAGTGTCAAGTGGCTTGAGATCTATCTGAAATGTCCTATTGGCTAAACCCAAATGCCTACAGGCTAAACCCAAGAGTCTATTGTGTATTTGCAGGCACAGAAGCTGATGCGATCCTAAATGTAGGCCCTGACAGGGGCACAGGGGTGGATGGCTTGAGACCTATCTGAAATGTCCTGCGGGCTATAGCCAAGTGACTATGGGCTAAACTCAAGTGTCTATGATGCATTTACAGGCATGGGAGCTGGTGCGATCCTAAATGCAGGCACTGGCAGAGGCACAGTGACAAATGATTAGAGATCTACCTCAAAGTCCTGAGGTGCACTGAATTTGATGATTGCATTATCTGTTTCACACTGTGCAGATTACCCATGGGCTATTGACCATAGAGATTCTCCTACGGGCTAAAGGCACTAGTCCTATATACTAAGCGGCATAGAGTCTGTCTGTTTGTCCGGCCATTTTCTCTCGACACAGTTGACGGATCCTGGAGATCTATAGGTTAAACTGACCGTCGTGGGCTGGAAGGAATCCCCTCCTATTTTAAAACTTTTGCAAATTACTAAATTCCACAAAAATCATGAAAATATCAACTGCACAGTACATTCTGATCACTAAAGAGTGCCTACTGGTCATTTTCGTGGAAATTTCGCACTGTCGTGTCACCATTCACTCCAGAGCTGTCGCTGTGAGACTCCTACAGGTATTTTGAGGCACGGGAACAGGTGCAAAGGTAAATGCAGGCACTGGCAGGGGCACAGTGTCAGAAGACATTAGCTCTATCTGAAATCTCCTAAGGGCTAAACACAAGCGTCCATGCATTAGCTTCAGTGTATTCAGAGGCATGGGAACAGGTTCGATGATAAACGCAGGCACTGGCAAGGGCGCAGTGTCAAGAGACTTTTGATCTATCTGAATCCTCTTAAGGGCTAAACACAAACACTTATATGCAAAGTTCAGTGTAATCAAAGGCACGGGAGTGGGTGCAATGGTAAATGAAGGCACTGGCAGGGGCACAGTGCCAAATGACTTTAGATCTATCAGATTCTACTATGGGCTGTTGTGAGCATTGGCCGTGAACCATAGGCCAATACATGTTGTGAGCAGTGGCTGATTTCCATGGGTCGATACAAATGGCTCTGTTTCCATAGGTGTTCAGCTATAGATATACAGTATCACCTATGGGCTAAAGGCACTAGTCCTATATACTAAGCGGCAAAGGGTCTGTCTGTGTGTCTGTCTGTTTGTCCGGCCATTTTCTCTTGACACAGTTGACGGATCCTGGAGATCTATGGCTTAAACTGACCGTGTCAAGAGTGTCAAGAGACTTTTGATCTATCTGAATCCTCTTATGGGCTACACACAAACACATATATGCAAAGTTCAGTGTAATCAAAGGCACGGGAGTGGGCGCAATGGTAAATGCAGGCACTGGCAGGGGCACAGTGTCAGAAGGCATTAGATCTAACGGAAATCTCCTATGGGCTAAATGCAAGCTTCCATGTGTTAGCTTCAGTGTATCCTGAGGCATGGGAGCTGGTGCAACCCTAAAAGCAGGCACTGACAGAGGCACAGTGTCAAATGACTTTAGATCTATCGGAATCTCCTATGGGCTGTTGTGAGCATTGGCTGTGAACCATAGGCCAATACATGTTGTGAGCAGTGGCTGATTTCCATGGGTCGATACAATTGGCTCTGTTTCCATAGGTGTTCAGCTATAGATATGCAGTATCGTCTATGGGCTAAAGGCACTAGTCTACATTACTATGCTAGCTAGGTGTAGTGTCTGTCCGTCTGTCTGTCCGTCCACGCTTGCCTCCCTAGCACTTCGCCACGCGACGCTTCAGCATGCGATTGCCTCGCTAGCACTTCGCCACGCGACGCTTCAGCACGCGCGCGCCTAGACGCCAGCGGGACGCCAGCGGCGGCAATCAATCGCTGCACGGCCAGCGCCGCCTGTTGCTGCCTGCCTTCAACGCAGGCATCGCCTGAACACTACGGCAAGGCACCGTCGCCGCTCAATCAGGCTCGCTCCCCTTAGCTCGCATTGGATCTGGCGGCTCTTTGTTTTGCGCGGCGCTTTGTACGGCGCGTTCGCGAGGCAGTCAGCGCCGTTGGCTTGCAACAGGAGAGACTTTCTGCAACAGTACAAATCTTGCAACAGTACAGACGTTGCAACAGGATGGTCACGCGAGGCGACCAGTGCCATTGGCTCGCAACAGGCGTGCCATTGGCTCGCAACAGGACAGACCTTCTGCAACAGGACAGATTTTGCAACAGGAGCAACAGGACAGACCTTGCAACAGGACAGATTTTGCAACAGGACAGATTTTGCAACAGGACAGATCTTGCAACAGGACAGATCTTGCAACAGGACAGATCTTGCAACAGGACAATTCTTGCAACAGGACAGATCTTGCAACAGGACAGATCTTGCAACAGGACAATTCTTGCAACAGGACAGATCTTGCAACAGGACAAATCTTGCAACAGGGCAGATTTTGCAACAGGACAAATCTTGCAACAGGACAGATCTTGCAACAGGACAGACCTTGCAACAGGACAGATCTTGCAACAGGACAGACCTTGCAACAGGACAGACCTTGCAACAGGACAGATCTTGCAACAGGACAGATCTTGCAACAGGACAGACCTTGCAACAGGACAGATCTTGCAACAGGACAGATCTTGCAACAGGACAGATCTTGCAACAGGACAGACCTTGCAACAGGACAGATCTTGCAACAGGACAGATCTTGCAACAGGACAGACCTTGCAACAGGACAGGCCTTGCAACAGGTCAGACCTTGACAATGAACAGGACGGACGTTGCGGCGCGCGCACGAGGCGACCACCGCCGTTGGCTCACAACAGGACAGACCTTGCAACGGACAGACCTTCAACAGGACAGATTATGCAACAGGACATTACGGCCATTGACGACTACATTCCGAGCTATTCAGATCACACAAATTCTTCTGCAACAGGAAGGAACGGCTAGTTCTATTTACCGCGCCAATATCGATTTGAAAATCCGCATAATCGGCTTCCTTTGGCACTGGCTTGTACAGGCATATGTCGCCTGCAAAGAGTCCAATCTGACAGCCGTTCGACAGCCTGATCTGTCTGAAGCAGTTGACGTAACACAGAAACAGGAGTGGACCTAGCACACTTCCTTGTGGTACGCCAGAGCGCGCCTCCTTCCTCTCTGAGAATTCGCCGTTGGCACTGACCCACCCGGTACGTTCGTTCTGAAAGATACGCCCGCAACCACACCAAGAGACAGTGGGGAACGTCAAATTCTGACGCCAGCACGTTCAAAAGCTCAGAGTGAACCACCTTGTCGAAAGCCTTCTTAACGTCAAAGAACACACAGGCCACCTTTTGATATCTGTCCACCAGAGTACCGATATTGTGGGTCACATAGGCCAAGCAGTCGACCGTACCCCTACCGCGCCTAAATCCAAACTGGAAGTCGGGCAGCCGGGCTTCGACCAGCGGAAGGAGGAGAGAGTAGACTCTTCTCTCCATCACCTTGGAGACGATTGGCAGCAAGGAGATTGGCCTGAAGTCCCCAGGGCTGGTTGGGTTCGACACCTTTGGCACTGGACTGATGATGGCATCTCGCCAACCACTCGGCACTGTCCCCTCAGACAAACTGCGGTTGAACAGGTGGCAGAGGGAGGGGGCCACGACGTCTGCCACCTGCTTCAGGAAGACGGCTGGAATGCCGTCACTGCCTGTTGACTTCTGCGTCTTCAGTCGCAGTAGCTTCTCCTCCACCCAAGCTGGTTCACAGACTGCAGGCATTCGACTTGGGACCAAGGTAGGCCCCTCTACCTCGACCGTGTTCCAAGTCGACTGGAAGTGATTGGCTATTTGGTCAGCTATCTTACTTCGTCCTGCCGCTGTTTTGTTGTGGACGGCCATTCGACACTGCCTTTTGGCCGTCTCACCTATCAACAGCTGTCCTCCCCGTAGTGTAACGGGTGGGGTGGTTGAGCTTGTCGGGTTGATTGGAGAAATTGGGTTGGGCGCGTTTGTTGGGGAGATTGAGGAGGTTGGGACGGCCAGTCGGCACTGCCTTTCAGCCGTCCCCAAAGTCTCCCCTTCGTGCCCGTGTTGACTAGGGTGCGGATCAACTACGCCTTCCACAGGCTGCAGGTCGTTTAGATAAATTGCTTGAGATCCCGGTTTGTGATTGCTCAGTAGCCGATACGTGCGCCAAAACTGCTGAATGGTGGTGCAGTTGTCGAAGGCGTTGCCCACCATTCTCTTTTTCGCCACCACAATCTCCTTCTTGCATCTCCTCCTGAGGCGACTGTAGGTGGCGTACAAGGAGGCGTCGTCAGGCCTGTCCTTCCAAGCCTTCCAGGCAGCTTGCTTCTCCTTCAAGAGACGCGAGATAGCCATACTTAGCCATTTGGGTCGTTTCTTGCGTTGGAGTTGGGGCCTTTTGTGGGGCACTACTCTCTGGATGGTGGCCAATACTCGAGAGGACCAGAGGAGCCAGGCCTCCTCTACTGTGGTAGCCGAAACAGCTGCCTCCAGTAAGCCGCTTTCAGCAAGAGCACGCCTGACCAGTTGCCAGTTCGCTTTTGAGTAAACTGGCCTAGCCTCTGAAGGCATTGGCGGGGTTGGAATTGGCTTTTGAGCATCTATGGAGATGTTGACAACCGCGTGCTGCTTCTCAATCGGCGCAGAGAGGTTGCAGGCACCCACTACTCGCAGCCGACTTCCCGTGAAGCATAGATCTATGGTTCGCCTCAAATGAGTCGGTTCTCTGACCTGTTGCTCCAGGTCGAAGGCCCCTGAGATTGTATTGAGCGGTCCATATTCTGGCAGATTTGGGTCCAGGTTGAAATCCCCGCATACGACAAACCGTGCAACTAGCTCCGCCCATTCAGCGCCCTGAAAGTCTGACAGGTTTGAGGCAAAGTCCGCTGGATTTTCCCTCGGGGGTTTGTAGCAGGACACTGCCAGACATTTCTGACGCTGCAGGCGCAAGACAACTCCGATGAGTGCCGAGTTCGTGTCCAACTCCAATTTCTGTGGAAGCAGCGATTCTCGACAGAGAATAGCAACACCACCACCGTTTCTGCTTCTGTCTAGGCGAAAGAGACGAAATCCGTCAAAACTTAGCTCTGCGTCGCTGATGGAAGCGTGTAGTTTCGTCTCCTGGAGTAGCAATACGTCCACCGCGTTCGTGACGACGTGGGCTCGGATCAAATCCAGCTTGGAGATCAGACCGTTGACGTTGCAGCTGGAGAACTGCAGAGGTGCCATTTTCGGCGTCAACAGTCCGGGAAATACCGCCAATTGGGATGAAATCGCCGCCGCAATCCAGAAAATCGCCCAAAATGGCCTTCGGGTTTTCGGAAAACAGGCAAATTCTTCCCAAAAATCACAGAATTTTCGTCTCCGGCGCGCTGGCTGGGTCAAACTCAGGCCGCTGAATCGCCTGGGCCCAGCAGAATTGCTCTCCGAAGTGCCCCCGCTTGTTCAGGAGGCCCTGCATGGGTGTCCCAAAATTGTCCTGTTAAGTTTTGTGCGTGCCTCAAAGTGCCCCCGCTCGTTCAGGAGGCCCTGCATAGGTGTCCCAAAATTGTCCTGTCAAGGTTTGTGCGTGCCTCAACAAGCTGTTTAAAAAAAGTTGAGTTGTTTTATTAATACAGAGTGGTTTGTGAGTATTTTAAAGTGGAAGACTGGAAGAGTAAAAGAGTGGATACTTTTGTAAAGTATTTCGAAGCCTTTCCGATATGATGCGCGCCCGCCCGGAGTCCACTATTCATGCGCTACTTCTGATACGCTCCTTTCTGAGGGGTTCTTGCAAGGCAACATTGGGATCGCCCGGGATTATTTTTTTGAGCAAAACACATGCATTTCTGAGCGGTTGTTGCAGGGCAACATTGGGATCGCCCGGGATTAATTTTTTTAGCAGACAAAGTTGTTCGTAAGACAAGGGTTTAAAAAACAAAAGTATTGCTTTAGGAATGACCGTTCAACAACTGCCTCAACGTAAGCTTTCAAGCGGTCAAACGAATACCGCTCTACAACGTAAGACCAGCGAGTTAGGGCCGATTTGCTGTTTGAACCTTTGAGTTACTGTAGCTCGCCAAATTCAAACTTTCGAATCGCGACTTCTCTTAACGGAATGATTAGTGTGACGAAACCTATTCAACAAACTCAAGATCGTCTCTCTACGACGGAAGACGAGCGAGCTAGAGAAGTTTTGCGTTTTGAACTTTTGGGTTACTGTAGCTCGCGATATTCAAACTTTTGAGCTTCGACCAATAGAAGAAGAAATAATCAGTGAGTCAAGAGCTATCCAGCAACTCAAGATCGTCTCTCCACGACGCACGCTGAGCGAGTTAGAGCGATTTCTATGCTAAAAACGCGAGAATGTCGCTTTTCGTGGTGCGTGCTTGCGCAATTAACTAATTTTCTACGTCAGTTGAAAGAGAACGTCGAGACCTTTTAGTTGACCTATCGCACGCCGCTCTACGACGTAAGACGAGCGTGTTAGAGCCGTTTTGCGTTTTGGACCTTCGGGTTACTGTAGCGCGCGCAATTCAAACTTTTGAACTTCGACTTCTCTTAACGGAATTATCAGTGCGCCGAAACATATTCAGCAAACTCAAGACCGTCTCTCTATGACGAAAGACGAGCGAGTTAGGTAAGTTTCGCGTTCTAAACCTTTGGGTTACTGTAGCTCCCGAAATTAAAACTTTTGAGTTTCGACCAATAGAAGAACAAATGATAAGTGAGTCGAGAGCTATCCAACCAACCCAAGATCATTTCCCTACGACGCACGCTGAGCGAGTTAGAGTGATTTCTGCGTTCAAAACGCAAGAATGTCGCTTTTAGTGGTGCGTGTTTTCGTAATTAAGACCAGGCAAGTCGTCCGGGGGACGCAGTATACTCCACAAATTTGAACTCCTACGCACGGTGACTACTCCCCTTTGTGGCCTCCTGACACTCCCAATCGCAAAACTAATGCCGAATTCGTGATCTACACCACAGAATACCCCAGAATCGACATACAACACCCCTAACTTCCTATGGACTCGCAAAACCAAAATTCTGCACTTGGGGTACGGTAGCATGCAAATTCGTCATAGGTACGCTTCAACATCATCTAAACGCTAAACGAATGCCAAATTCGTAATCAGCGCCCCCGAAAACCCCGAAAGTCGAAAAAATAATATCGCGAAAGTCGACCCGACACCCAATATTCAAATGGACGCGGCCGGGTTACTGTAGCTCTGCAAATTTGCCAAAAACACTTTTCTGGACCAGATTTCAACGTAGAATCGTTTGAAATCACTTTTGAACCGATTCGGCAACGCATTCGAGCGCTACAGACGCTGAAACGCGAAAAGCGCAATTTTTGTCCCCGGAGTCAAAAAAGTTCCACCAAGATAACTTTTTTGTGTCTCAACCGATTTTCTCCGTTCATAGCTCATTCGATAGAGGACATCTGGGAAGGAGCACCAAAAGCGGTCTCGCGGCTCTAGCTGCTACCTATCGCGCACAGCAAACCGTCGAAGTCGGAAAATAGCGAAAAATCGCGAATTTTTCAAATTTGGCGCCAAAATGGGTCCCGCAGCGATCCAATTCATTTCTTCCACCCTCGGACCTATCGAGTACTACAACATATCAAAAGATAGTATATACCATTATATGCAACTTTTTCGAGTTCTACCTTGCCTAATGCGTTTTTTAGTACTTTGAAAAAATAAATTTTTGAATTTCCCGCCAACGGGGTCCCGCAGCGTGACCCCATATGCCATGCAGATTGCCCACCCACTAGGCCTACCCAACGCAAAAGACCGTTTGCAAATCGGCCGCTTCACGCGCGAACGCCGTTGACTGTAATTTTCTGCGTTTCGCGCACAAACGCTATATACTCCACACTTTTTGTGGAGTATAAAAATTTTTAATGCCAAACGAAAGAGCACGTCGAGACCTTTTAGTTGAGCTATCGCACGCCGCTCTACGACGTAAGACGAGCGAGTTATAGCCGTTTTAAGTTTTGACCTTCGGGTTACTGTAGCGCGCGTAATTCAAACTTTTGAATTTCGAAGTCTCTTAGCGACATTACCAGTGAGTCGAGACCTATCCATAAAGCCCAAGATCTCCTTCCTACGACGTTCCAACGCCGAGATATAAGAGCGTGACGAACGAACGCACGAACGCACGAACGAACGCACTCACGATAAGCTCTCGTAGGGGTTCGCCCGGGTGAGGCCCGCCGAAAAAAGTGCCCCAGCTCGTTCAGTTGGCCCTGCATAGGTGTCCCAAAATTGTCCTGTTAAGTTTTGTGCGTGCCTCAAAGTGCTCCCGCTCGTTCAGGAGGCCCTGCATAGGTGTCCCAAAATTGTCCTGTTAAGTTTTGTGCGTGCCTCAACGTGCCCCCGCTCGTTCAGGAGGCCCTGCATAAGTGTCCCAAAATTGTCCTGTTCGCTTTGTGCGTGCCTCAAAGTGCCCCCCTCGTTCAGGAGGCCCTGCATAGGTGTCCCAAAATTGTCCTGTTAAGTTTTGTGCGTGCGTCAAAGTGCCCCCGCTCGTTCAGGAGGCCCTGCATAGGTGTCCCAAAATTGTCCTGTTTGTTTTGTGCGTGTCTCAAAGTGTCCCCGCTAGCTCAGGAGGCCCTGCATACGTGTCCCAAAATGTTCTACTTGTTTTGCGCGTGCCTCAAAGTGCCCCCGCTCGTTCAGGAGGCCCTGCATAGGTGTCCCAAAGTTGTGCTGTTCGCTTTGTGCGTGCCTCAAAGTGCTCCCGCTCGTTCAGGAGGCCCTGCATAGGTGTCCCAAAATTGTGCTGTTCGCTTTGTGCGTGCCTCAAAGTGCCCCCGCTCGTTCAGGAGGCCCTGCATAGGTGTCCCAAAATTGTGCTGTTCGCTTTGTGCGTGCCTCAAAGTGCCCCCGCTCGTTCAGGAGGCCCTGTATGCGTGTCCCAAAATTGTCCAACGCATTCTGCGCGCGCCTCAAAGTGTCCCCGCTCGTTCAGGAGGCCCTGCATGCGTGTCCCAAAATGTTCTACTTGTTTTGTGCGTGCCTCAAAGCCCCCCCGATCGTTCAGGAGGCCCTGCATACTTGTCCCAAAAATGTTCTACTTGTTTTGTGCGTGCCTCAAAGTGCCCCCGTTCGTTCAGGAGGTTCTGCATACCTAGGTGTCCCAAAATTGTCCTGTTCGCTTTGTGCGTGCCTCAAAGTGCCCCCCTCGTTCAGGAGGCCCTGCATAGGTGTCCCAAAATTGTCCTGTTAAGTTTTGTGCGTGCGTCAAAGTGCCCCCGCTCGTTCAGGAGGCCCTGCATAGGTGTCCCAAAATTGTCCTGTTTGTTTTGTGCGTGTCTCAAAGTGTCCCCGCTAGCTCAGGAGGCCCTGCATACGTGTCCCAAAATGTTCTACTTGTTTTGCGCGTGCCTCAAAGTGCCCCCGCTCGTTCAGGAGGCCCTGCATAGGTGTCCCAAAGTTGTGCTGTTCGCTTTGTGCGTGCCTCAAAGTGCCCCCGCTCGTTCAGGAGGCCCTGCATAGGTGTCCCAAAATTGTGCTGTTCGCTTTGTGCGTGCCTCAAAGTGCCCCCGCTCGTTCAGGAGGCCCTGTATGCGTGTCCCAAAATTGTCCAACGCATTCTGCGCGTGCCTCAAAGTGTCCCCGCTCGTTCAGGAGGCCCTGCATGCGTGTCCCAAAATGTTCTACTTGTTTTGTGCGTGCCTCAAAGTCCCCCCGATCGTTCAGGAGGCCCTGCATACTTGTCCCAAAAATGTTCTACTTGTTTTGTGCGTGCCTCAAAGTGCCCCCGTTCGTTCAGGAGGTTCTGCATACCTAGGTGTCACAAAATTGTCCTGCTCGTTTTGTGCGTGCCTCAAAGTGCCCCCGCTGGTTCAGGAGACCCTGCATAGACGTCCCAAAATTGTCCTGTTCGTTTTGCACGTGCCTCAAAGTGCCTCCGCTCGTTCAGGAGGCCCTGCATACGTGTCGCAAAATTGTTCTACTCGTGTTGTGCGTGCCTCAAAGTGCCCCCGCTCGTTCAGGAGGCCCTGCATACGTGTATGAAGCATGTAAAAGTAAGAGTATTAAACGATATTCCTATGGTGTAGCAAATGCGGCGCTTTGCGCCGCCCACACCGAAAGAAAGCATTTTCGACTAAAATTATCCACACAAACTGCGAAAAGGTCACAACGACACGCGGTAACATACATATTCGGCACATCCTAGCGTGTCGTTGTGACCTTTGCGCAGTTTGTGTTTATGATTTTAGTCGAAAATGCTTTCTTTCAATCAATACTGGTACTATTCTTTCTTTAACAAATTGGTGGGCGGCGCAAAGCGCCGCATTTGCTACACCATAGGAATATCGTTTAATACTCTTACTTTTACATGCTTCATACTTGGAACACATTCCCCTTTCTGCCTTTAGGCATTTTACATGAAATACCTTAATAGACACTACCTTTATCAAAGGGCGAGCAAAAGGGTTCGTTATTTCGTCTATTGTGCCGTCTAGTAGCAGCGCAAGAAACCTAATAGGGTATACGAGTTAATTGAAAGTTGTTTGTCTAAGGCGAAACGCAGCACGGTCCCTATAACACACGCTACGTACATAGGGTAGCATTTATAGCAATTGTGAAATCCTACTGTGCACCTGCTACCTACCTACCCCCCTAATTGCACGAAATATTCTCTGTCGCAAATTGCTTTCATTAGAAACTGAGAGCACAATTCGCTTCTTCATTGTTCCTCGCTCGCTCACACGGAGCCTAGGAAGCGCTAAGAAAATCTTCGACTTCCTGTTCTAACAAAGTTACACACAAGTGTCACATCGTATTTCTTGTGCAGTACAGTGCAGTACAGTATCTACATAGTTGCATTTCGGACGTCGCAATTACGTTTCGGGCCCGTCTGTATCTGTCATGTTTCTGACAAGAACTCCTGTTTGAGTCGCCTGATTAACCGTGAACTGTAGCTATTATTGCTGGTGTCATCTCCGCTTTCTCCAAAGCATTCTAGCGTGAGCCGGTTTAGCGCGTGTCATGCTCTGCCTTGCCATTGCATAGGTGAGGGAATGAGGTGAAGGCGCTAGCTCTGGTCAATGGCTAAGCAGCTAAGGGGGACGAAAACATGCGACTTGTGTTGACTGTGTGTGCGTAGCTCCTTCGTTTGCGATGCGTATTTTATCGAAAGAGTGGATGGATTGGATAGCGAGTAACAACGAAACGAGTTAGGTTAGTGTCACGCAATGCGTTCTGTTTGTCAACAAACTCGCCTGAATCGCACTGACGCAAGAGACTTCAAACTGCGCATGTAACTCACACTTCTAAGCGTACCAGGGTGTTCCAAAGAGACGCTGAAGGCTCTGAAGGAGCAGAGCGATGTTTTAGGCCTGATTACCACCCCTGGCTGGCGCCGACAGCTGCAATCGTCCGTTGCAGGCTTAGGCTTAGAGGCCAAGAATAGTCTGCCAAGTGAGCTGAGCCCCCCCCCCCCCCTTCGTCTGTCTTCTCCAATCAATCTGCGCCGCGCTTGGAAAGCGGTGGGGCCTACCCCCCCCCCCCCCCCTCCACACTTGTTTAGACACCCAAGAACCCACCCAGCCTCCAGTAATCGTTCTCGTCCGGTACATGACCCCATATTGGTTTGGTCTCTTGAGCTGTTCGGCCGCCATGGTTGACAAGGAACTCAATTTGCTCACGAGTTGTCTGTCTGTGTCTACACGTTATACTGAGGTTATGGCTTTGCGGAGGTTTCCTTTCGTGTGAAATGGGAAGTTCGCACAGCACGCCAAATCACTTGTCGAGCGCCGCCTTTCATTCAAAGTTCAATACAGGCAGGTAGATACGGCATGTTTGGAAAGATACGAATTGTTGTTTCATCGCTAGTGCGTAGGCTAAAGCCTCGAACCCTTAAGCCTACGTGTGGCGCTTCAGTAGGTACGTTCCTCTGGGAAGTTATCCAATCACTGAAGAAACTCAATTGCTTAGTCAGTGCTGTGAGTTGGGTAAACAGAGCACGGGAAACTACTGACGTCCCCAAGGTGTGTGTTGCTGCCTTTTCCGTCAGAGTTTGTTTTGACCGCTCTGACTCTCTCCAAGCAAATCACAGGCATTTGTTCTTTCTCCCAATCCTGCCCCGCCCCTCCCTTTAGATTGCTACTGCGCTCATTACGCGGCAGCTGTAAAGTCGCACACTTCATTAGAGCGGGCAAAACTGGCGTAGGCGAGAACCGCGCGAGAAATTGCATTTCCTACGAGATATCGCAATTTTGGCCGAGTTAATAGCCGAGGGTACGTATTCTTCTCTTGAGGACTTAGAATGCCGTTTGCCACAAGGAAGATGCGCCACAGCCACAGTTAGTTGTGTTGTACACAGGTGGGTGTACTAAATTAAGTCTGTGTTATACGTGAGAATTGCCGAGTGGGCGGCGGGCGTCCAACCGCCCCTCTCCTCTTCTATTGCCTCGCTTGATTGACTTTGATAGCGCCCGACCAAATAGTCCGCAAATTGCTTTGTTTTGCAACCGAAATTGTCTTGGGTGCACTCCGATGTTGTTTGGGCAGGCCAATACCAATAACCTTTGCAAGTTCCGCCTAGTGTCAGCCCAAGAAATGTGCGTACTTATGGACCAAAGAACACACTTGAGTCTGGACCAGTGACCTCGCTAACCCAAATGCGCTACGTTCCATTGCACTCTGCCAAATGGACCGTATTCAACATTCCATTGCCGTTTCATGTCTATTTCATGAGCTATGGCCCCAATATTGCTTGACGATCTCGTGAGATAGTGGGCACTCGTCTCGCCTAGGCTTCTTCATACGTACATGTGGCTCAAGCTATGGCGTGTGGTGGATGAAACCTTTCATGAATGGCTAATCAGAGCACTACTTGTGTTGTCGTGTGCCGGCGTGTCTTGGTTCTTAGACGGCGCCGGAGCTTCCGCTTTCGCTTGCGGCCCATGCATATTTCATCGGGAGTTGATGACTAAGGGATAGAGTGAGCGAGCAGAGTGCATTTTCTAGCCAACTTTCTGGTATTTTCAGCTCCAATCAAGGCAGAACAGAATGGGATTTGAATCTGACACTGAGAACCTGACTAAAATTATTGAAACGGCTGCTGTTTCAAATCATGCCTCCAATAGTCCGTCGACAAGCCAAATCTTCGTCACGACGATACACGCACTGCTATTTGGCCTTGGGATATTCAATTGGCCTGTTGCGGCGGCCATCTTGCTGCGTCGCGAGCTGCGATCGATTACCAACTTGTACATCTTCAGTTTGAGTGTGGCGGACGCCGTCTACTTGTCCAGCTTGACCTTTGTGGCGATCAATAGCTGGACTGGCGGATGGCACTTCGGTTGGCTGCTCTGTAAGGTTTTCTTCTTGTCAGAAGCAGTGTCGAAGTTTGCCTGCGCTGTCTTCGTTGCCTTACTGGCATTCGATCGATATTTGGCCATATGCAGGTGTGATAGGATTTGAACGACGACGACGACGACGACGACGACGACGACGACGACGACGACGACGACGACGACGACGACGACGACGACGACGACGACGACGACGACGACGACGACGACGACGACGACGACGACGACGACGACGACGACGACGACGACGACGACGACGACGACGACGACGACGACGACGACGACGACGACGACGACGACGACGACGACGACGACGACGACGACGACGACGACGACGACGACGACGACGACGACGACGACGACGACGACGACGACGACGACGACGACGACGACGACGACGACGACGACGACGACCATATCACATTATTTCTTCAGGCTGGATCTCTGCCACCGCTTCAGGCGCTACGGCAAATGCGCCGCTTTGAGTCTGGCCGGCTGGTTGGTTTGTTTTGCGTGGGGCGCCCCATTGGGCTACGTGGCAACCGTGACCCCAATTGGACCCAATCGACCTGCCTGCATGCCCTGGTTCCCCAACCGCAGCTGGTCCACCCTGTACTTTCTGGTGGCCTTCTGCCTATTCGTCCTGTTACCCTGCGGCGTTATTCTGTTCTGCAACTGCAAGGTGGTCTTGCGTCTGGGTCAGGCTTCGATCAGGCGCAGACGCCTGCTGGGCGAAGCACCGCAGGCGTCGTCGCAGGCGGCGGCGCCCTACCGCCGGGTTACCCGCATGGTCCTCTGGGTGGTGGCGTTCTATCTCGTCTGTTGGATTCCCATCTGGTGCCACGGGGTGGTACAAGAACTGGGATGGGTCAGGCGAACCCCCCGCCTGCTGCTTCAAACCCTGCACACGCTACCCTACTTCAACTGCGCCGTGAACCCTCTACTTTACGTCTGGCAATCCGGCGCGTTTAGGGAATCGGTCAAGAGGATTTTCGTAAGGAATTCGGACGAGTTTCGCCCCAGGGTGGACAGTAGACTCGCCTTGTGGAGGGCCAGGGTCAATCAGCCGACGAACGGACACACTCTGCCGGCGGCGACGGCGGCCATACCAAAGTATGTGTGCGATTGACAGAAGTTAGCTCAGCGAATCTAATGTGTAGCGCATGATGAAGTCGACAGTGTGACTGTGATGGATGTAGCCAGGAAGGGGGGGGGGGGGGGGTGGTTGGGTGGGGGGGGGGGTGGGGCTGGGGGGCACTTCACGGCTGCAATAGACCTCAGCCCCAATCGGCCCACCTACAGTCCCGGTCAGAAGTCGGGCCTCATATACCGCGGTACGCATGTCGGCGCATGTCTGTCTGCTGCACGCTGAAGCGGGGGGAGGGAGGGATGAAAATGAGATCTTATCTCGGCCGCCTATGCTTTAGCACGTCGACATGCGTCGACATGCAGACATGCGGTACGTATGTCGAATGAGGCTCGACTTCTGGCCGGGACTGTATGTTGACCAATGACACCTTATGCTAATTATGACAATGCTTGCAATTCATAAACAATGTTAGTTTAAAATACCTTTCTGTTTTATTATAGGACACTTGAAATACACAAATCTGGTCGCGCTCATGCGTTTATAGTATCGAGACCAGGGTGTCATACTGGAATTCATTTTAATTCTAGTATAGTATAGTATAGTATGGAAGAGAGATTTTCAATTCTAGTATAGTATAGTATAGTATTGTCATTCCCTGTGAATTGTAGTATAGTATAGTACAGTATAGGCGGCAATTCATGAATTGTAGTATAGTACTAGAATAGAATTCCAGTATAGAAGCCACTGAAGAATGTCAAGATCATGTCCAAAATGCCAGCTTTGACGTCCTCAATTGTCCACTTGAGGCCGCAATGGTTGTAGATCTGCTCCATTTACAAAGTTTTATGCAATTTTGCTGAAAACTTGAAACAAATTGATCAGAATACAGCAGCGCACTGCCGAAATTCGCAGTGGAAATCGACAAAATCTATACTGTAATACCATTCCAGTATGGTTTGAATTCTAGTATAGTATAGTACAGTATGAGCGCAAAATTTCGAATTCTAGTATAGTATAGTATAGTACTGGAATACCAAAACAAATTGTAGTATAGTATAGTATGGTTATACGGTACTATACTATACTATTATACTGGAATTATTATAGTACAGTATGACACCCTGATCGAGACAACATTGAAACAAGCATAAAACAAATTTCCCAACTATGTGCGAAACGCTTCCACATTATGATCAACCTCTCTTCCCTTGCAGGCTGGTGATTCACCCTGAGGAGTCCAAGGATGCCCAATGCACCACTGGACTCCTGAAGTGTCCCAGCGAGACCAGCGTCCAGCTTCGGGACCGTATGCACAGCGTGTTTATTGGAGGTCCCAGCTCAATGGGTAGCGGGGACCACAGTATGGGTATTTTGGCCCACACGGGTCGCCGGGACGAAACTTTGGCATTGGTGGGTCGATTCGCGGCACTATTGGTTATTTTGGGCGACCCCCGACAGGGAAGAACGCGCAGTAAATTGCTGAGACCGCCTTCCACAAGCTCCACCAACTCGAGCAACTCGTACAACGAAGTTTTCTTGTGATGGCAGTGTTAAAGTTGAAAAATAGTATTTATTTTTGAAAATTCGGATGCGATTGATGGTATGTACGCATTGTGTGCGAACGTACCTGGTAGATTTGTGTACAGTAGAGATGGTGATGTGTCCAATATGTACCCAAATTGAGATCCTTCTTTGTTATGTTTTAGGACAGCGTGTTCTGTTGCAAAGGCTACACAATCCGTCCAAATTCCGCAACACGAACGAGCAAGCATAGCGGCAACACAGTACACTTCCCCTAGCTCCTTAGTCGCTTCACAAAACTACCCACAGATATGTGCAAGCGAATACAAAGCACCTGCAAACGACAGTGTAAAGCCACAACTATCCAAAATTGTTCAAAACAGCTTCTCCAACGCGTCGCAATCTGTCATGACGGAACACAGGAGTTTTCGATTGCCAATTGAGCTACCACCGCCTTCCTCGTTGGGCAAGATATCGTAGTCGGCGTCGAAACGTCCTTTGGCCTTCTGCGGCGAGTTGTCCGGCGAGTCCTCGGCCGTAAAGTGGATCTTCCACTGTCTGGCCTGCTCCAAGTGACGGGAGAGGATTTCTGAAAGACTGGTGTATGTAATACGGTATGTGTGTAGTGCTGCTTTTTCTTGTATTACATAATGCTGTATTGTAGTGTATTCTATTCTATTCTATTCTATTCTATTCTATTCTATTCTATTCTATTCTACTCTATTCTATTCTATTCTATTCTATTCTATTCTATTGTACTGTACTGTACTGTACTGTACTGTACTGTACTGTACTGTACTGTATTGTATTGTATTGTATTGTATTGTATTGTATTGTATTGTATTGTATTGTATTGTATTGTATTGTATTGTATTGTATTGTATTGTATTGTGCGAAGTTCATTATTTATTTCAAAATCACTTCCGCAAAACTTTAATACAATTCCCACCCAGCGACTCCACGGGGCTACTGTAGCCTGCCAGGACTTCCACAGACTGAATGCCCCCTTGAAAGAGTGACAGCACAGTCTGCAGATAAGGCACAGAGATGGGACAAAAGGGCTTTTGATCATAGGTGGCGTCTTCTAATCTGGACAGGGCAGTAGATAGTGTGTTCTCGAATAGGACGGCCAGACTGGTGTTTCTCGACTGGAAGTCGGTCCAAGCGCGCACGGCGTTGTCTTGCTGAAAGATGACAAAAATTTGACATTACGGTTACTGTAGACGGAGCCAATGCGATGACATAGGTTTACAGCATATCTTGTCATGCTAACTATGGGTACATACATAGATATGGATTCAGAGTCGTAGCACAAAACTTCGATACAAGTTGTCAGCTCTGATCACGCATTCAAGGCACCTCAACCAAACATACATACCACTCTGTATGCAAAGGTACGTAAAACAAATCTCTATACAAATATATTAACCAGAATTTAAAAATTATTAATCTTCTTTTCAAATATCTCAACCTGTATTCTCCTCAACGATGTGGCGATTGCAGCAAATGACAGTAGATCGCCCTCCTTCATGACTAGCGCTCGGGCAAGCTCTGTCCAACTATCCAGCGTTTCGGGATACTTAGTGCAACAGCGCAGTACGAGCTTTTCAAGTGCGCGCCACCTAAATGCAATAAATATTCAAATAATCAATAGAAAGTGAAATATAACTCAATATACACACATTTAATAAAATAAAACAAAATAACCAAGAAGACATGATGCATGTTAGATTAATTAAATAGAATTAAACACAGCAAGACTAATCAAGTAGAACACAACAAAATGTTCACCGACCTCCTGATCGCTTTGGCCCTCTGGTCCCCGCAGTGTGGCAACAGTAAAGCTTGCATTCCATTGCCCCCGTTGCCATCGCTCAAACCACACAATAACCTCTTGTCACAGGCTGTCATGCCCGCGGCTATTTCCACCGCCGGAGTTGCCATAAGCTCTCTGCAGAAGGTTTCCAGCGTCAGTGGACCCCGTTGGGGTACTGTAGTGGCTCCATTCAAAGTTGTGATGGATGTATCCGAAAGTGACTTGCTGGCAGAGCTAAAAGGGAACTAAATTGTGACGCGTAAACGTTGCAGATAATTGATAGTCAGTCGGTATGCTCTTCATGTTAGAAAGTTACTGATGCAAATGCGGAAGTCACTCTGCCAGAATGCAATCATGCATCGGCGATCAGCTTCCAAAGGGGAAAGTTACATAATAATATGTCGCAGAGTCAAGAGATTCTGTCGCCCAATTTCCCACACACGCAAATGCCGCAACTACAATGTACATACCGTAAATCCTCCAATAAGCGCCCTGGGCGCTTATTTTTATTTTTTCAACCTACCTCTAGGGGGGGGGGGGCGCTTATTGGAGGGGGGGGGGGGGGCGCTTGTTCGAGGGGGGGCGCTTATTAACTCGACCCCTCAGGAGTGCCAAAATTTCACCAAAGTTCTCCATTGTTGGCACATTTTTGCGCACATCTGCATAGATTTCAGACTGAAACTGTATAGCTTTCGATCAGAATACCTGCAATTTAGTAGTAGTGCTGTCATATGTAGCCAAAACTTGTGTTAGGAATGGTCACAGAGCACGTATGGTACCTAGTGCTAGTGCTGCTGGTACTAACAAAAGGTGGGCGCTTATTGGAGGGGGGGGGGGGCGCTTTTTTTTTAAAACAACCTCTAGGGGGAGCGCTTATTGGAGGGGAGGCGCTTATTCGAGGGGGGGGCGCTTATTGGAGGATTTACGGTAATAACAACAATATTCATCCTTTTCCTCACCTCGAGGGCTGCACTCTATCATAGGTGGCAAAGTCAGGCACGCATGCGCTATCTCTCTCCGACGACACAGTGGAACCCCTGGAGCTATCATCTGGGGTTTTCAAACCACCCATTTTGGGTGGTGTGGGCACTCTGGAGGCTCTAGAGGTGGGCCGGGTACCCCCTGCTGCGTTGTGCCTGGAGGGCAGAGAAAGGTCCGGCAAAGCACCCTCCATCTCCGAGTAGTCGACCTCGCAGTACTGAAAGTATTGGGGCTTATTGAAGTTAACGAGACGCTCAGTGCAGTGTTGGTGCTTCCATCGATAAAACAATTGGATTGGGGTGGACATGTAAGTTGAAATGGGCACATTATGGCATTCTTCTGCTGAGGTTATGGATTGAACTGCAGAGTGGAGTGTGAAGAGTGGTCAGTCCTACAATCGCTAAACGATAGAATGACGTCACTCTGTACTGATCGGTTTGTACTTATGAAGTTGCCTGTTTCGGCAAAATTTAGGCTAACGGGTCAGGATTTGGGCCAGTATCGTTTATCGTAACGTACGCAAGCTTCAATGCAGTACCTACGAATCCGCACGCTCTACAGGAAGTTGTGTATCAAATATGCTACTGTGAACAAACCTCTTCAAAGTCACTGTCGCGCTCGGAAGTGAAGCTCGCTTGCTTAAGGGCGGGAGACGTCCCATTCTGCACAATTCCACTCTTCTGCGAAGAATTCGCTCTGCCGTCATTTGAGCGTTTGCCGTTCTCGCTCTCCGCTAAAACAATTTGAATTTTCAAAACAACCGAAAATTAAACCACGAATTAAACTAAATTTCCTCACCAAAAGATCCCACAGAAACCGTTCTAGTTGGTGACAGCAAATCGGCAGCGCTATGGTGATGAGCGGGCGAGGCGCCTTTGGCAGATAGGGATTGTAATCGCAATTCGCTAGCCCATTTGTGAAAGCCGGGACCCAATCGGTGCCCGGGTCGGGACGGGGGAGGTCTGGGTAGGGGCCGGGCCAGCAATTGGGGCACGCGGCGGAAATGGTGGGGAGGGAGGAGGTGGCGACCGCCTAAACGAAATTGTTTATATATAAATTAGTACAGCATAGTAACCATATTTCAATAGGTTTATCTAATTCCTCCATTGTTATTCTCATTCAACTATCACTTTATCAAGCACATCTATTTAAATACTGGTTTATTTATTTGTTCATTTATTCATATTTTATTTCATTTATCTACCATACTCATTCATTGTTTATTTATTTCATTCAAATTGTTTCCTTTTGTTTATTGATTTACCTATCAGTAATATTCTATTAATGTATTCATTTACATCTATTCATTCATTATTAATCTATTCGTTGATTTATTTATCTATCAATTCATTCTTCCATTTATTTATGATTTCTATTCAATCATTAATAACAATATATGCATTGCTCGCCCACTGCCACATTATTTGTTATCGATTACCTTACAATTTCTCACTCACCGACTCTCAACTTGTGCCCCATCTTCTCATAATCTTCCCCAGTGTCAAAATGGGGCGAATAGGTGACCTCTTTCCCCATAGACACCCCCGCACTCGTTCTAACCACCGGGTCTCCCAAGCAACACTTCGACAGCTCCGTCACCGGCTTCTTGTGGAACCGGTAAAACTCGATTAAATCCGGTACCGAGTCGAAGCGCTCGTCCTCGAATTGGTAGCCCGCCGGGCCACCATTTACTCCTAGCGCTTTGTTGATTTGGAAGTTCATGGGAGTGTTACAAGGCCCCAGACAAGTCAGTGTAAAATCTCCTTCGGAAGAGAGGCAGTCCCGCACCAGAAAGTCGCCAACTTTGCGCAGCA
The DNA here is from genome assembly GCA_030248115.1 of Linhomoeus sp. GSCO2_2. Classification (NCBI taxonomy): domain Eukaryota; kingdom Metazoa; phylum Nematoda; class Chromadorea; order Monhysterida; family Linhomoeidae; genus Linhomoeus; species Linhomoeus sp. GSCO2_2. The sequence continues at coordinate 38,046 of JASAMZ010011701.1, forward strand.
TCGATTCCGCTTCACTTCTACCGATTCTACCGTGGTAATAGGGCTGTCCGACGATATCAGTGTCAATGCCAGCGTTTAGCGAATCACTGTGTTGCTCCTCCGCATCTGCCAAGGGTATAGTGCCCTGTGGAATGTCATAGTCGCAACTGGAGTCTTTGGGAGTGGCGCTACTCCCATTTACTCCTTTATTGGGAGTCGAGAGTCGATTGGGGAAGGTCAGAGTTGTGGGTATGGGCTGGAGAGGCGCCCTGCGGGGTATGGAGGGCACAGGAGAGTCGTAGTCCAAATCCGTAGGCTTGGAAGTTGTTTTGTGCGCACTCCTGAGTTCCGAAAGTCCGTTCAACATCGTCATCCGATGGCGGGGATCCCGGACTCCCAATCTGGCTAACTCGATGGCAGTGAAGTGGGCGACTTCCTAAAATTGAATTGTTTTGTTTGACAGTGAAAATTTTCCAGAGATTTAGAATTCGAATCATGAATAGTCCACATCCTTGCGCAAAAGAGGATAAGAAGGGCGATTTGCCGTGGAATTAAGACTTGAAATAGTCACGCGAGCAGTGTGCACGTTATACCATGGCAAATTATGCTTATACCATTATACCTTACATATACCTGGTATAAGTAAGGTATAGCATCCGAAATTAGCCTTTGGTAAGGTATAAGTAAGGTATAATTAACCAAATCAACCTTGGTATAAGTATTGGTATAGTATAAGGAGAATATTTGGGGTTGGTTTTGTATAATTTACAGTTTTATACCTAACTTATACTTTGTGGTATAAAACGTGGTATAGAACCATCACACTGAATGATACGCAACGAAATTTTGAGCTGTATTGCACCCCGAAAGGGCCTAAAATAGATAAAGTCTCATCCAAATATACTTCTTAGCAAGATATGAGTCCTTTAGTCTAAAGGAAGTCCAATTGTATGCAACATGCAACAGTTGTTGTTGCTTTCCTGGAGTGAACTTTGTCGTCCACATGGTATAAATTTAAAATCGGCCAGTGGTCTGGTATAAGTATAAATTTGCAGGTATAATAACACTTATAGGTATAGTATAACAACCGAAATCTGGGACTGGTATAGTATAAGTAAGGTATAATTTAAGATTTTGGGCTGGTATAAGTATAAGTAAGGTATAACAAGGGAAACGTGCAGGAGAGCCTGCAGTGAAGCACTCCGACCCGAACGGGAGAAAGCAGACCGCCACTCATTTATCTTGAGAAATAAGGCCGATTTCCGCCCAAAGGTTCTCCACAAATTCCGCCCGCGCGCGAGTTTCAGAGTACGCGTACGCGTATTCCCTCCACCTACCGGCGCGCAGCAGAACTCCACCGAAATCCTGTAGACCAGGCCGAATTGAGTCCAAAATGCGCCATTTCGCTTCGATTCAACCAGTAGCCGGCAGCTAAGATTCGGGGCTGCGCCAATCGCAAACTCGCCTTGCCATTTTGGACGGGAAGAATTGACAGTTCATGCGCAATTGCTTACTTCACCACGCCGCCTTTCCACACTGCATTGTCCTTCAATTCAGAAGTTTGAATGCGCGCGCAAATTTAAGTTGCAAATAGTTTGAGGAGAGTACAGTAAAAGTTGCATTCTAATTTGAATTTCGGCATTAGGAAAGTGGCTGTTTGATGGCAAAATCGACACAAAATGGAGAAACCAATAGCGAATTCGCGTTCCTCGCCGCGAAATACCCTAGAATCGACACTTCAACCGTACAATTACCACACTTTCAGTTTCGTCGACGTAGGGCTACGGTAGGTCGAATTTCGACCAAAACTCGCCAATCTTGATCCAAAACGCCAAATAACGCCAGATTCGGCATCAGCGACCTCGAAAGCACCGGGATCGACTCCAAGATTGATTTTGACCACCCGGGTGGAAATTCGAATTTTGGACGCGGCCGGGGTACGGTAGCCGAAAAAATATTTTTGAAAGTCGATTCCGGATCAGTTTTCAACGGGGAATCGCGTGGTCCAGTCCATTTGGCCGTAAATCAACGCAATCGAGCGCTAGAATGGCCGAAAGTCAAAAATCGGCATTTTCGACCCCCGACGGAGACCCGTTGGCACAGCAGAACTCAAGATTTTCTCGGCGGATTTCGGCGATTTTGGTCTTAAACAAAAGAGAACATGTTAATCTTGCCGATTTGAGATATCTGGCCCGATACAACAAGTGCCTGATTTACTAGGATTTTTGAAAGGCAAATTTTTGTCAAAAAACCACTTTCGGCTACCGTAACCCGAGAACGCGTCGGCCGATTGGCTCGGGATTTTTTTTTCCCCTGTTTGTCTCGTCGAGGGCTATAACATACCCAAAGGGCGTCAAAATCGACCAACTATTCCAGAAATTCCAGCTGGGTGAACACCTCTCCAGTTAGTAAATTTTCAAATTTTTGAATATTTTTCAAAATTTTCCCACTACGCGAAAAAAACGAAGGTCCGTCCACACCTACTATCCCTCGAGAGCTATCGATTAAAAAAAAACCCCGTCCAAATCGGATGAACCACGCGCGAGAAATCTTGGGTGGAAAAAGTTAGTCGGTGTCAGCTCCACTATATCACTCCGCCCCTTTTGGGGTCGGAGTGCTAACAACCGAAATTTGGGGGTGGTATAGTATAAGTAAGGTATAAGACTTGAAAAAGTGGTATAACGTGCACACTGCACGCGAGCATTGTGTAGTGCGCCCATGGCGTGAGATTATACGAGTCAAACGCACACTACGTTATAGGGTTCTTACTTACACACCGACTAGCCTAGCAGCCATTCTATATACGCAGAGAAGGCCACTGTCCGTCCATCTAGGCGCGCGACTATAGCGGCGGTCACTCAGTCAGTCAGTCAGTGGGCAACGGACGGGAAGGCGCTAATGAGGCGGACAAACAAATCCATAATCAGATAATCCCCACGTCCGCCCGGCCAATAAGCCTTCCATTCAGAGTATGGTTACGCGCACAAACGTCCGCACTATTTGGAGAAGATAGACTACTAAACTGGCCAGGAATTACAGCGGTTTTCTGCTCGAAAGGGTAAGTAATCGCCAACTAAATGACGCGTGAAAAGTCAGGGCAGTAAATCCAAAGCCCAGCCGCCCAAGAAATGCCAGCGGATTTCACACAGACGCCTAACAGCAAACGATTAAACGATTGACCACATGTGATAACTGAAGATGCTTGCGGATAGCTAAGCGCTGACGACGCAAGGAAGCCCAAAGCTGCAGGAAACGGGCGTCACGCGAGGGTAGCTGAGCACGCGTTTTGCGTCACAGCGTTGCTTACTTAACGGACTGGCTTGTCAACAAGATTGCTTGGGATGCTACAGGTCACTCTGCATTCGTACAACACTGCAGTGAAGTGAAATTGCTAAGACTTCGTTCGTTGAACAAACTCCCAAGGTGAATCACATGTAGCGTGTTCGCAGAACAGGGAATTGAATTCTACCGCCAACGGCACACATCGCGTGCATAGACAACACAGGTAGAGGTGCAAGGCTCGGTAGCAACCCAAACACAGTCATCAAACAGGCGCACGATTCACCGTTCTACATAATACGTGTACCGCAGCCACTCGAGCGTGCGGAGAGCCTCTGTGAGTAGGAGTGACCTCCCTCCCTCAATGCTGGCTGTTGTGAGGGAAAAGTACACACTCACAGACATACGCACGCACAGACGGACAGAGCAGGAAAGAGGCAGTCATATCCATCCATCCCTCCTAGCGTGGAGGCACAGCATTTGGCGCTGTTGTAAACGGAAGGGCGTCCCTCGACGACAGAAGTTGTGCGTCTGTCTGTGTGTCTGTGGGGTCAGAGATAGCAGAATGGGAGAAGAAGGGATATGCAAATTGGCGGGGCCCCCACTTTACGACATCAGCTATTCATTAGGGAGGGCAGACGCGTTAGCGTGAGGCGGCGACCCCTCTATAGGGTAGAACGTAGCAAAAGGGTAACCATCTATGTATGCCTCTAGAGAAGCCGCAGGATTTCTAGCCAAACAAATAGCCTGACCAGCTGTTTATAGTAATTGAAACAGATCACAAAATCCTACAGCATTAGCAGACCTCCAGTGCTCATTTTGCGGCAAAAACTTATGCAACCACTATTTCAGAGGTCAGCTCTATGCTCCGCTCAAAAGCCGCGCCGCTGGCAGTGACTAAAAACCGAACAGCCGAACAGGAGCCGAACAACCGAACAGCCGAACAGTTACCGTAATCCATCGAATTGCCTGAAAAAGCCGTTTTGTGCAATTTTGGACATCACGCTGCCAAAATAGTCGTTCGCACTTCTTCTCAAGGCAATTTCAGTTCACGTAGAAGCGGGATTTTGCAAAAAATTGTTCTGGACAGCTCAATTTTATTGATAAATATAGCCGTACAAAAGGTTTCACTGCTGATTCACTTCGTATGCAGCGGTGGTTATAAAGACGACACCTCAGGAGCTACTCTCAAAAGACTACCCTAAGCACCGCACAGTCGCTGCAACAGTTTGAGGAAGGGAAAAGTCAAATTCCCTAGAGTTGAATTTATATTAGTGCATGAAATTTGATGACGATTCTGAAGAAAGGACGCTCTGCTTCAACACAAAGGCGATTGGCCTCCACTTTCCTCAAAGTAATAAGTAAGCGGTGACAACCCACGATTCTAGATTGGAGAAGGAGCTTGACGCGGCGCACCTCATAAAACAAAGAATTAGCTTTTTGTTCGACTTTATTGGGCTATTTGACATGCAAAAGCGCTTCCATGCACGTAGCGCAGCGGAGAAACGACGCTGCGTGAAAATTTTGCAAAGATTTGCAAAACCACATTTTTGAACAATTCGATGGATTACGGTAACTGTTCGGCTGTTCGGTTGTTCGGCTCCTGTTCGGCTGTTCGGTTTTTAGTCACTGCCGCGCCGCTAAAGACCCAATGTAATTGATGACCCCCTCTCTTGGGGAACAAATGCCACAACTTTTACCTCAGTTGTTCCGAACCGGGCGAAGTTGGCTTCATATTGCTCGAGTAGTCCAATAGAGGCTAGCCACTCCCCTATTGGCAAAACTGCACGTCTATTTTGACCGCTTGTCTTCGGAACAGCCGTTTCCGCTTCTCCGCCGACCATTTTGAGAAAATTTCTGGGCGCGGGACTGGGTTTTTGCCCGCTTTGCGGGCCACTCCCCTCCCAACGGCCAATTAGCTGAGTCATTTCGACTTCTGCGCTGTGCTACACTACTATCATAGGTGTGTCGCCAGGAGCAACTGACCAGTCAAGCGGCAACATACTGTGAGTCAGTCCTGCGACACACCGATATGTACATAGGTCGTTTCCTTCTTCCGCCCGTCAATAGTTGCGCGAACGCCACTCGCGCGGGGGCGTTTGCTGCGTTGCTGCGTCCTCCAAAGTGAGCAAGATGGGGGGGGGGGGGGGGGGTGCAAATTTCAGATAACACCACCGATTTGTGAGCCCGAAGTGTAGCGACCGACTGTCGCTAGCAAAGTTGCGCGCTTTACGACGGCCTATACGTACCTCTAAAGCAGGGCGAAAGCAAAGAAAGCAGCTAGAGCGCAGCAAAGGTGGCATATGTTTGTCTTTGCTCTCCAGTCACCGAGCGCCACACTGCTGTACCTAGGGCTGTCTACAAAAGAAGCCCTGTCGTCCGCCTGGCGCCAGTGCGGGCCTTTTTATCGCGGGAGCAGAATACATCTCTCTCTCCGGCAGCTTTGCACAGATGGGGACGCACAAACAGGCACTGACACCCTGTACATCCATCTATCTATCCATCGCACGCGTAATGCTAGGTTAGGCGGTGGTACTACAGGGTAGACCGACAAGTGTTTCCGTCTCGAAAATCTCGGCGCCACTTCTCTCCCCACCCCCCCCCCTTCTCCAGGAAAAAACCTCTGAATCAATCAGACGGACGTACACACACACGCACAACAATACTTCGCTCCTTCGTCTGTGCTGCACGTGTGTAAGTGCCCTCTTCCTTTTGATGAATACTGCGGCTCTCGCGAGAAAAGGAAACGTGTCATCTTCTCTATGAGAAACGCTTTGAGATGTTATCGGTACTTTGAAATACAAAGGAGGAGCGTACGAAAGTTGCCTGATTCCAACGAACAATACAAACGACCCAGCGCGGTGAAATTTCGTTTGAGTGCGTACGTGCGTGCGTGCGTGTGTGTTTTGGGGTAGGCACACCGCCGCTTTAGAGTGCCGTGGACCAACGGAATCCATTTGTTTCGAGTGTTTTGTTTTGAGTGCAACTGCTTTCTCCAGGGAACAACCTGCGTTAGCTCGAGCGCAAGTCAGCAGTGAAATTGCAGGCATTAAACCAGCTAAATGCTGCCAAAGCAGCGCGGTTGTCTTGCCAACCAAATGTTTTGTCGTATGACAAGGTCTCGCTAATTGGCGCCGCACTCCAGCACGGAAAGCGTCGACAAACGAGCTTTTGGTTCCTTCATAATCGTTTGGGTTACTGTAACACTTCGCATGTAACTTAACGATAACGCCATAACAGAACAGAAGTATGTCGTCGACTCTTGTTCAGTTGCTGGCTGTAGTTTGGAAGAACTTTCGCTGGCTCAAGCGACACAAGACACTCTCTTTGCAATTTCTACTCGTCACACTCGGCATCTCCTTTGCTTTGAGGTAAACATATACTACAATATGTTGTGTTTCTTTCACAACGAAGGAACGGAAAAGTGTGGCAGAAATGCCAAAACTCATGAATAGTGAGACGCTGACCAATCACTGGCATGGGATGTCGAACTACTGTATGCCGTATTTCCCCCCAAAGCCACCCCCCCCCCCCCCCCCCCCCCAATAAGCTCCCCTCCTAGATGTACGTAGGTAGGTCGATTAGTGGCCCAGGGCACCTATTGGAAGACTACGGTAACCGACACTTTAATTAAAGACGCAGTACGTCCTCCCAAGCATCCACAAGACTGCGGTATCTCTCTTCAGGACCTTTCTTCCGCTCGAGACCTACTGGGAAGCGACCAGGTGGGGCCGCTGGAGGCGTCCCAGGCTGCGCATTGGGCGCCAGGCCAATTGCGACTACCAGGCGCAAGCTTTATTCCCCAGCGAGCCCCCTCTGCTGCTGCAGACGCTCTTCTGCGACGACTCGCAGTTGGCCAAGTGCAAGGAGTACGACGTCGACGTGGAGGAGGACGCCGGGTCGGAGATCTACCCGCACCAGAAGTTCCAGCAGCCCTTCAGATACGAGTAGGTTTGAAAGTCGGAGGTTACAGTTCATCACAGGGATGACCAGAGAAGCCGAAACTGGTTTCAGTTTCAGTTTCAGTAGTTTCAGTTTCAATACTGAAACTGAACCTAAATGAGTTTCTATGGTCATCCCTGGGTCTTCATTATAATGGCAACCCTCTCCAGCTACCGCTGCACCTACCTTCTGCCCGAGATCACGACCAAGGAGGAGGACACGTGGCCCTACTGCTTCTCCACCTTTCCCCCAGAGGTCGACATGCCCGACGATGGGGGAGGAGGGGGAGAAGGAGGGGAGGGAGGAGAGGGAGGTGGAGGGGAGGAGGAGAAGGAGAAGAAGCCGATGAAAGTGCAGTATGACCAGGTTGGAGGAATGGGAGGTTATGAATGAATGCGGATACGGTAATTTGTGGTCAGAGATGGCATGGGAAGCTATAAGTTATATAATACCAGTACACTGCAGTCTGAAGCGGTCTGCAAAATGAATCAAGCGAACTTGTCAACAACTAATGCTCTGCACGCCGATAGATTATCGACCAGTCGAGTAGAGCGGTACTCACCTACAGCACTGCACACACAGTTCTCACTTCTTATTCGCAGGTCCATCACCTCGACTTCATCTTCTCCGGCCAACTGATCTTCTATCCGAAGACCGAAGAGACCAATCAGCTGATTTCCATCATGTCGCAGCGAATGAACGAGAGCCTCAGCTACGAAAGGCTCATGCAGTTCTACCACACGGCCTCACTATTCTGGATACCCTCCAACACAGAGAGGCTCCTACGGGGCTGCTACAGACCCCTGGAGGAGAGGGTTAGGGGATTCGACACGCGGAAGGAAGCCCTGTCGTACGCGGCTAACATCAACCCCAACCATGGTCTGGTCTGGGCAGCTCTGGAGTTTCAGGTGCGGAAGTGCAGTCTGTATCAGGGTGGCCGATGTAAATTCATTTTGCTTCAGTTTCAATTAAGTTCTGGCGCTGGTTGGGTATCAGTATCATTTACCTATTTCACCTCCTGAGTTTCAGGGTGAGTAACTCTCACAAGGAAGTATTAGAATCCACGATAAGTTGCAGGTATAGAAGTCATTTTGAAACTTGAGCTTGCTTCTTGACATATATGTTGGCACAGTGAACATCGACTTTTGGCGTCAAGAATCTTGCGAAACTGATTGTAACTGAACTTGTCAAGCTGACTGCAATTGAGACTGAAACTATCGTTGGTGTTTCTATTGGCCGCCCTGTTCTGTACATTTAAAATTAATGACAGTAAATCCACTCAACCTTCCAGGACACAGGCGAGGACTTCCGGCACAAGATCGTGGTCAATCGAGGCATGCGCCAGTCTAAGGCTACCGTATTCCTCCAATCGCTATTACAGAGCTCGGTGATCGAACTGAAGAGCGGCCTTCAGCTGAAGGAGAATGTCGAGCTGAAGAATATGCCCTCCCGATGCAGAAGGGATCCTGACCCATATGACTTTGCCTTCTCCATGCTAAGCGCTCAGGTGGGCAGTTTGTGAGTACAGTATCCCAACGAACAATAAGAATGATCCACAATACATAAGTAGTATGTAGATAAAATCCACAATGCATAAAATCCACCATACATAAGTAGGTAAGTCAACTTCCAAGATTTGCGAAACGGTAGCACTTGTGGGAATTCACAATTGCTGTCGCAATAACAAGTATCACAGCCTCCAAACTTCTTCCGAAGACAGCTACAAAAGTCCCTTAAAATTCCTCAATTCAAACAGGTGGCCATCGTGTTCATCGGCGTGGGCTACGCCATCACATCCGAGATATGCTTCGAGAAGTCAGAGGGACTTCTGGAGATTCTCCTGGCTGCCAGCGTCCCTCGCTGGGTCATCAAGCTGGCCTGGTGCGCGTTCTAAAAAGTACTGTACCTACAGTTTACCTCATGGAGTACTGCAATTTTTGCGAACAACTTTACCTACAGTATAATTCAACCAGTACTGTACTGGATTACTGTACCTTACCTACAGTCTACCTCATGGAGTACTGTAACCCTTCAGCGTGCTGTACCTACAGGTACAGTAAGGTATGCCACATAGAGCACTGTACCTTTCTGGAGTGCTGTACCTACAGTATAGCTAATGGAGTACTGTAAATCTTCCTTTTGTCCAGGTTCATCTTCGGCTGGTCTTTCACCCTCGTTTTGACCATGATACCGAGCGCCATGCTCAAGCCTGGCAATCCATTACTCATCGTCTCCACAGACGTCTCGCTCATTCATCTGAGTTTCTTGGGATACTCCGTGGCCTTCGTTAGCTTGTGCTTCTTTCTGGCCAGTATGTTCGACAGCGCTGAGAAGGCTGGAGGATGGGTAGGTGGTGAAGCAATGCGGATTTCAAAAAATTCGAAATAATTTTGAATTAACGCCAAATATTGTAGAATTACAGGTAGGTCTGTCCGTCCTAATTTGCTGGCTGGCCCCAGGGTGGATCGGTCTGCTGCCAGTGACAGGCTACAGCGACAACATCATTCTCGCGAGGGTGATATTCCTGCTTCATCCCACAGTCGCGGTCCAGGTGGGCGATTTAGATTAGTTTTGCTCAATATGCACCAAACTTTCTTTTCAAAGTGCAACTGGAAGTTTTAATTTTCACAAGTTCATAATTCCCACCTACTCCTGAAATCCCCAGATTGCGACAATGCATCAAACATTCCAGATTTTCCAATTAACTACACAAATCTACCCAAGTCTTCAAAATCCTCGCCTTAGACCTCCCCCATTCTTACTTCGAAAGTAATCAACAAGTTGTTTTAACAAGCTTTGTCTAAAAACTGTGGCACCACGTTGGCATCAGTGCAAACTTGAGAGCGTGTGCGCGATAATGTGCACTGGATAGTGAAGTGCCGCTAGACATTCAGCCGACAATCTGGTGGGATATAGCCGCAATTGGTCTTGGATTTGTTCGTGGTACCTGATCCACATATGGATCAGAAGATTCGCCGCAGGCATACTTTGCGCTTATAACTGTGGCAACTGATCCATAAATGGATCAGAAAAATTCGCCGCAGGTACACAGTGCAATTAAAGTGTCTAAATGAGACGACGCCCTATTGAAAAGGGTATAAATGAGACGACGCCCTATTGAAAAGGGTATAAATGGGACGACGCCATATTCTTTTGGAATTAGTGCTCGATGCATCCACACAAAGATATGTTGAAATCTCAGCTGCTTGGAATTGTCGAAATTTAGAAATTCTGACAAAAACGTTGAAAATATACCTAAATTCTTTAATTATAAAGTCTAGAACTATTTGGTAAATACTTGGCAGGCAATGCTCGACACATCTGTGCAACGAAATTTTAAAATTTAAGCTGTTTGACATTTTCGAAATTTGGGGATTTTAACAAAATCCTTGAAAATATCCCAAAATTCGCTTATTAAAAAACTTAGAACGAGTTGCTAAATACTTGACAGCCTATGCCCGACACAACCATGTAAAGACAGAGTGGTTTGTGAGTGTTTTAAAGTGGAAGAGTAAAAGAGTGGATACTTTTGTAAAGTATTTCGAAGCCTTTCCGATATGACGCGCGCCCGCCCGGAGTCCACTATTCATGCGCTACTTCTGACACGCTCCTTTCTGAGGGGTTCTTGCAGGGCAACATTGGGATCGCCCGGGATTATTTTTTTTAGCAAGACACACGCATTTCTGAGCGGTTGTTGCAGGGCAACATTGGGATCGCCCGGGATTAATAATTTTTGCAGACAAAGTTGTTCGTAAGACAAGGGTTTAAAAAAAGCAAAAGTATTTCTTTAGGAATGACCGTTCAGTTGCCTCAACGTAAGCTTTCAAACGGTCGAACGAATGCCGCTCTACAAGGTAAGACGAGCGAGTTAGGGCCCATTTGCTGTTTGAACCTTTGGGTTACTGTAGTTTGCGATATTCAAACGTTTGAGTTTCGACCAATAGAAGAACAAATGATCAGTGAGTCAAGAGCTATCCAGCAACTCAAGATCGTCTCTCTACGGCGCACGCTGAGCGAGTTACAGCGATTCCTATGCAAAAACGCAAGAATGTCGCTTTTCGTGGTGCGTGTTTGCGTAATTAACAAAATTTTTAATGCCAAACGAAAGAGCACGTCGAGACCTTTTAGTTGACCTATCGCACGCCGCTCTACGACGTAAGACGAGCGTGTTAGAGCCGTTTTGCGTTTTGGACTTTCGGGTTACTGTAGCGCGCGCAATTCAAACTTTTGAAGTTCGACTTCTTTTAACGGAATTATCAGTGTGCCGAAACCTATTCAACGAACTCAAGATCGTCTCTCTATGACGGAAGACGAGCGAGTTAGATAAGTTTTGCGTTTTAAACCTTTGGGTTACTGTAGCTCCCGAAATTCAAACTTTTGAGTTTCGACCAATAGAAGAACAAATGATCAGTGAGTCGAGAGCTATCCAACCAACCCAAGATCGTCTCCGTACGACGCACGCTGAGCGAGTTAGAGCGATTTCTGCGTTAAAATCGCGAGAATGTTGCTTTTCGTGTTGCGTGTTTGCGTAATTAACAAAAGTTTTAATGCCAAACGAAAGAACACGTTGAGACCTTTTAGTTGACCTATCGCACGCCGCTCTACGACGTAAGACGAGCGAGTAATAGCCGTTTTCAGTTTGAACCTTTGGGTTACTGTAATTCAATGCGCAATTCAAACTTTTGAACGCCGATTTCTCGAGGCACATTACCAGTACGTCGAGACCTTTCCGTAGAGCCCAAGATCTCCTTTCTACGACGTTCCAACGCCGAGATCTGATAGCGTGACGAACGAACGAACGAACGGACGGACGGACGCACGAACGAACGATAAGCTCTCGTAGGGGTTCGCCCGGCTGAGGCCGGGCGAAACAAGCTGTGTGTGTAAAAAGTTCAACCTATACTTTGTGTCTGTCAAATCTTGGTGAACAGTGTGGACAACTTTGTTCACAACATTAGCCATATCTGGAGAAATTGTCTTGAGAACGTGTACCATACACCAAGTGCAACTATTCCCACGATACGGTTGTCTGTACAACTGATCTAAAGCTCAGTGATATCGCCGCATTCGCTATATGGTATCGGCATGATACGACGCCGTTCATCTGATGTTCCGATACTTGTGAACTGCAAATACATCACATCCAACGAAAAACTTGCCAACTATTGCAGTGCAGTCGTTCTTTATCAGGAATTCCTTTTGGCGTACGAACTTCTTATTCTGCGTTCACATTCAGCTATAAACAAAAGTGTAGGCCATTTGTGGAATTGTAAACATTTCTGTCAAATTTAACGCATGCAGAAATTCTATTTTGTTTTGCTAATACCCGTAGTCTATGCGCTTGCCATTTCTTAAGGAATTTAGCCGCTATTCCATCAGACGAATATGTCGATTTTGACACTTTTTAATTCTAATTAAATCCTAAATATCTCAAAACTGCAATTTTTGAAAATTGTAGAACTGTGTCACAAATTCTCATTGGCACACGGACGACCTTTCCATTTCTGCATTCACATTCGTCAATAAATGGCGTTTTAATTATGTCAATTTATGGAATTTACACAAATAATCTCGTATTTCTATTAAATTCCACATTTGCAAAAAATTCTTTTGTGTTACAAATTATCTGCGGTCTATGCTCTTTCCATTCCTGAAGAAATTTCGCCTCTACATCATCAGGCGAAAAAGTCGATTTTTGACATTTTTGTATTTTAATTATGAATTATGAATATCTCGAAATTGCAACTTCTTACACCTGTAAAACTACGTCACAAATTCTTAATGCCACTAGGCCTTTCCATTTCTGCATTCACATTCGTCAATAAATGACGTTCTATTTTTGTCATTTTATGAAATTTTGACAGATAATCGCGTATTTCTATCAAATTCCACATTTCCAAAAAAATTCTGTTGTGTTACAAATTATCCGCGGTCTACGCTCTTTCCATTTCTGAAGAAATTTCGCCGCTACCTCATCAGGCGAAAAAGTCGATTTTCGACATTTTCATATTTTAATTGCAAATCTCGAAAATGCGAAATTAGCAACAGAAACGGACGTCGGGTCCGTACTCAGCGACCTTGACTCTACTTGACCACATATGCCACATACCTTATTTCGATGCGCGGACAGACAGACAGACAGACAGACAGACAGACAGACACACACACACACACACACACACACATTTGTCGTCCGTATATATACACCTCGCCGCGCTGAGGCGCGGCGAACAAGCCGTGTGTGTAAAAAGTTCAACCTATACTTTGTGTCTGTCAAATCTTGGTGAACAGTATAGTGAATTTCATTCGCATAATTTGCCGTATCTAGAGAAGGTATCTTGAAAACGTGTACCACTATTTAAATGCAGCTATTACCACGATACGGTTGTCTGTACAACTGATCTAAAGCTCAGTGATATCGCCGCGTTCGCTATATGGTATCGGCATGATACGACGCCGTTCATCTGAAGTTTTGTACCTGTGGGAATACGCCACATCGAACAAACAAACTTGCCAACTGTTTGGTGCACCCGTTCTCTGCCAGGAATTTCCTTTGGTTGCGTATTTCTGCGTTATGACGCTTTTGTCAACTTGTAGAATTTTGGCAAATTGTGGCGTATTTCTATACAATTCCACAATTGCAAACAATTTGTTTGTGTTACATATTATCCGCGGTCTATACTCTTTCCATTTCTGAAGAAATTTTGCCGCTAGTCCATCAGGCGACAAAGTCGATTTTCGACATTTTTACATTTTAATTGTAAATATCTCCAAATTGCAATATTTCAAAACTGTAGAACCATGTCACAAATTCTTATTAGCTTACGACCTTTTAATTTCTGCATTCACATTCGTCAATAAATGACGTTCTATTTTAGTCAATTTATGAAATTTTGACAAACAATTGCGTATTTCTATGAAATTCCACATTAGAAAACCAGGCAAGTCGTCCGGGGGACGCAGTATACTCCACAAATTTGAACTCCTGTGCACGGTGACTCCTCTCCTGTTGTGGCCTCCTGACACACCCAATCGCAAAAGTAATGCCGAATTCGTGATCTACATCCCAAAGTACCCCAGAATCGACATACAACACCCTTACTCCAGGAACCGAAATTCTGCACTTGGGGTACGGTAGCATGCGATTTCGTCATAAGTACATTCAAACATCATCTAAACGATAAACGAATGCCAAATTCGTAATCAGCGCCCCCGAAAACCCCGAAATCGAGTATAATATCGCGAAAGTCGACCCGACACCCAATATTCAAATGGACGCGGCAGGGTTACTGTAGCTCTGCAAATTTGCCAAAAACACTTTTCTGGACCAGATTTCAACGTAGAATCGTTTAAAACCACTTTTGAACAGATTCGGCAACGCATTCGAGCGCAACAGACGCCGTAACCCGATAATCGCAATTTCCGACCCCGGAGTCAAAAAAGTTGCGGGAAAATAACTTTTTTGTGTTTCGACCGATTTTCTTCGTTCATGGCTCATTCGATAGAGGACATCTGGGAAGGAGCACCAAAAGCGGTCTCGCCGCTCTAGCTGCTACCTAGCCCGCACAGCAGCCCATCAAAGTCGACCCGGGGCCAAAAATCGCGAATTTTTCAAATTTGGCGCCAAAATGGGTCCCGCAGCGATCCAATTCTTTTTTTGCGTGTTCGGCACTATCGAGGGCTACAACATATCAAAAGATAGTATATACCATTATATGCAACTTTTTCGAGTTCTACCCTGTGTAACCCATTTTTCAGTACTTTGAAAATTTAAATTTTTGAATTTCCCGCCAACGGGGTCCCGGAGCGTGACCCCATTTGTCGTGCAGGTTGCCCACCTACTAGGCCTACCCAACGCAAAAGACCGTTTGCAAATCGGCCGCTGCACGCGCGAACCCCATCCGGTCCAAATTACTGCGTTTCGCGCACAATCGCTATATACTCCACACTTTTTTGTGGAGTATAAAAATTTCTTTTGTGTTACAAATTGTCCACGGCCTATGGTCTTTCCGCTTCTAAAGAAATTTCGCCGCTAGCTCATCAGGCGAAAAAGTCGATTTTCGACATTTTCATATTTTAATTGTAAATATCTCCAAATTGCAATCTTTCAAAGCTGAAAAACTGCGTCACAAATTCTTATTGGCTTACGACGTTTCAGTTTCTGCATTCCCATTCGTCAATAAATGACGTTCTATTTTTGTCAATTCATGAAATTTCGACAAACAATTGCGTATTTCTACCAAATTCCACATTTCCAAAAAAATTCTTTTGTGTTACAAATTATCCGCTGTCTATGCTCTTTCCATTTCTGAAGAAATTT
Organism: Linhomoeus sp. GSCO2_2; assembly: GCA_030248115.1. Classification (NCBI taxonomy): domain Eukaryota; kingdom Metazoa; phylum Nematoda; class Chromadorea; order Monhysterida; family Linhomoeidae; genus Linhomoeus; species Linhomoeus sp. GSCO2_2. The sequence continues at coordinate 53,566 of JASAMZ010011701.1, forward strand.
CGCTGCTAGCTCATCAGGTGAAAAAGTCGATTTTCGACATTTTTGAATTTTAATTGTGAATATCTCGAAAATGCGAAATTAGCAACAGAAACGGACATCGGATCCATACTCAGCGACCTTGACTCTACTTGACCACATATGTCACATAGTTTATTTCGATGCGCGGACGGACACACACACACACACACCCACACACACACATTGTCATCCGTATATATATGTCACACCCAAAATGCGCAACCACCCAGAAGGCGCCATATGGCCTTAGGACAAGACAGAGTACATTCCTTTCAGTTCAGGCTATGCTTAGGCTCGCCCTGCGCCCACCGTTCACAAGAGTCAGTCGGCGTCGCAGTCTGGCGGGTCGAAGCTTAGGCTTAACGCGACCGGTGACCGACTTCAGGGCGCGCGGAGCGCGCCCTGAAGTTGGTGGTCGCGCTAAGCCTCAGTTTTCGACCCGCCAGGCGCGACGCCGACCGAGTTTTAGTGCAAACTGTAAGTGGGGTGAACACTCCTCCATTTACTTCACCTCCTGCTCAGGCCGGCTGTGCCCCTTCCCTGCTATAGCGCTTCTGGCAGCTTTCACTCATGCGAATTGCGCATTCCGGGTGATCGCCACCCAAAACACGCCATATGGTGCATTCTGGGTAACGACCACCCAGAATGCGCCATATTGCGCGTTCTGGGTGGATTGCGGAAAGTGGGTGTAACATATACACCTCGCCGCGCTGAGGCGCGGCGAAAAAAACGAACTACCACTCTTCTCAACTTCAATTCCAAATACTTAAATTCGAAACGTTCAAAGTCAGAGTAGGCAGATTCAAAATGTAGATGCCTGAATATCCGAGTTAACAGTGTCAGTCAGACTCTCCATCCAACTCTTCTACTGTATGTAGGTTGCCCTCAACTACATGCTCCTCTGGGAGGAGAAGGGCGACGGCCTGACCTGGAACAACCTCTTCTACAGTCCGGTCAACGACGACCTCTTCTACGGGGCAGGGGAGGCTCTGCTCTACCTCCTTCTACAGGGCGTGGGCTACATGCTGCTGAGTCTCTACTTCGACCGCACCATGCCTGGGAAGTACGGTACCAAGCTGCCCTGGACCTTCCCCTTCCAGCCCGCATTTTGGGGTTTCGCTCCAGACGCCACAAAGGGCAAAGTCATTCCAGTACTGCAGTTGCCTGTGAACAAGGCAGATGTGGAGCCTCTGAAGGAGGAGAAGAAGGCAGGGATCCTAATAGAGAATCTGGTGAAGAGCTATGGTGGAAAGAACGCAGTGGATGGCCTGACGGTGACCTTTTATGAGAACGAGGTCACAGCCTTCCTGGGACACAATGGGGCGGGCAAGAGCACAACGATGAACATGCTCACTGGAATGATCCCACCCACTAGGGGCGATACTCGGAACAATGGGAGGCGACTACTGTATCGATAACATGAATCTGCAACTTGTGACCTACGTAATGAACACCACCTTCGCAAACACGCAGCATTTTACATGACGCAACGCACACACGCAACGCGCTACCCTACCCCACGCTACAAACGCAGCGCAACAAACAACGCTGCGATCCCAATCAAACAACGCAGGGTGTCCATGCAAAGCATCACGGGAGGGGGGGGGGGGGGGGGTCATGACATGCATAGAAATGCACTATGCGTGCAACCTCATCCCAGAACCGTTGCACAACAAACCCTCACCCCCTGTAACATTCTGAACTCATACTTCACCCTGCTTCGATTCCGACTATCGGCCCTCTCAGTGGCCTAGCGCTGGTGGGGGGTAAAAGCATCTCCCGTCAAATGCCCGTCATTCGCAAGAGTCTGGGCTACTGCCCGCAGTATGACATCGTCTATCCCAGCATGACCGTGGCAGAACACCTGGTGTTCTTCGGGTGGTTGAAAGGCATCAAGTCCAAAGAGCTGGACCTCCATTGCCAGGAGATGTTCGAGGGTCTGACCATGCAGGACATCAAGCAGCAGAACTTCTCAGCGGGGAACATGTCCACAGGGCTCAAGAGGAAGCTGAGCATAGCTTTGGCTTTCCTGGGCAGGCCCAAGACCATCCTGCTGGACGAGCCCACCTCCAGCGTAGACCCCTTCTCCCGCAGGGGCATCTGGGACATCATTCTGAAGTACAGGACCAGGTCCACCATCGTCCTCTCCACGCACAACATGGAGGAGGCGGACATCCTGGCGGACAGGATCGCCATCATCCACCACGGCTCGCTGTTTTGCGCAGGCTCCCCAATGTACCTCAAGTGTCGCTACGGGGATGGTGTATCGGTGGTGCTGCACCACGAGGAGAACATTGACGTGAAGGCCGTCCAGCAGAACGTCACCAAGTATGTGCCATTCCAGCTGGCGGACTCCAGAGGTCACGACAGCACATTTGTGGTCCCCCTGGAGCACACCACCGATTCGAATATCGTCAAAGCCTTCAGATACCTGGAGAAGTCACTGAAGGACCTGGGAGTCAGCTCATTCGACTTCAGGGAGTCCACTGTGGAACACGTGTTCTTGTCAGTGACCAACCTAGCGGAGAAAGACACCGATGGCACCCAGCCATTGGACTCTGGAACAGAGGAGAAGCGCCACTCTGGCAACGTGCCATACCAGAAGCTGTCAGGGATGCCAGCTCTGAAAGCTCAAGTGACGTCACTGTTTCAGAGGCGCCTGCTGATGGCCAAGAGGAGTCCCATTGACTTTGTGCTGCAGATCCTGGGGCCTGCACTCATGCTAATCCTTGTGATCACAGTGCGGAAAGTGGGTCTTAACGACTCTGTGCTGAACCTGTTCGGTTCTGTGGTCAAGATGGACCCCTGGTACACCAGTCACGACCAGAACTGGCTCTTTTACAAGGGCGACATGGAGAGCGAGTTCTTGAAGACCTACCTAAAGTATGCCGACTGCGACAGAAGTGATGCGGCGACGGCATGCAGAATGGGCGCAGAGACGATAGACTCCCCTGGGATTCACCTGAAGAACTGCAACTGTTCCAATGGTTGTGACGCCGTCAATGGAATCACCGATGTCAAATCGAAGATCCTCTTGAGAACAGGGGACGCGCTCCTCCCATTTGGAGTGAACGACTCTCTGGTTGGAGCGATCGTTCGATCTGACTTCACCGATTTAGTAGGAGGCTACGAGGTCGTCAAAGCTTCTAGCATCAGCCAAAGTCCCTACGTCCAAAGAACCTGGCGACTCTCCTACGGGGAGAACTACACCACCTCTGCAGTGGTCATCTGGGCCGGGGCCGTGCAACGCAACGACAAAGACAAGATCCAGCCCAGTTTCATCAATCAGCAATTCATGAAGAGCGCCCTGCTCAACCAGTACTTCAGTCTGGAGCTCAAGCGACTCACCACCCCCGAGCACAAGCTCACACTCTTCACTGAAGAGTACAACTTCGAGCCCAACACGAGCAAGCCAGTGGCCCAGCAGCAGGAGATGCTGGCCTTCCAGCTGGGGATCATGAGCCCTCTGGGGGTCATAGTGGCCACATACACCATCCTGATGCTGCTGGTCCCAGAGGGCAGACTCCATCTGAAGCAGCTGCAGCTGATTGCAGGGGTGCGCCGTCCAGCCTACTGGCTGGTCAACCTGGTGTGGGACTGGGCCGTGATATCGCTAGCTCTGGTCCTCATGCTGGTGATAGTCCTGGTCATGGGTTCTCTGGACCAGGACTTCGCCAAGTTCAGCATTTGGGCATTCTTGATGGCCCTGCTGCTCTTTGGCTACTCCATGGTCCTGCTGGCCTACGCCTTGACCTTCGTCAGCTCCAAGCCCCAGGAAGCGTACAACTTCACCATCTACCTTGTGGTCTTTGGATTCCTGGCCTCCTATGTCCTGGAGGTGTCCGGCAGGCACATCTTCAGCCAGCTCTTCACCTACGACAGCTACATCCACCTGTTCAGCGTCTGTCCCACCTACTTCATCTGCTCTGTGATGTTCGCTATGCTGATGAGCAGCGAGAGCACAGATGTCCTGACCTACAGTATCCTGGGCAAGAGGTACATGAGCGCATTCGCGGGCTTCGTCCTGTTGGGGGTGTTGGTGGCACTTCTGGAGATGGACGTGTTCGCATTGATGCCCTCTGGGGAGAAACCTGTGGCCCCTCCACAACCCAGGCCCAAGGCAGACCACAAGATTACAGTAGAAGACGATGATGAACAGGACGAAGAGGAGGAAGGCGAAGCCAAAGAGCTACCACTGAAGGCCTCCTCTGAATCCGAGAACTATGCTGATGAAGATGTGATCCAGGAGGACGCCGCTGTCATGGGGAACAATGTGAAATCTTTGTTGCAAGTCAAGCGCGTCAGGAAAGTCTACGGGGATAAGGCGGCCGTCGCCCAAGTCTCTTTTGCGGTCGAGGCCGGCAAATGCCTGGGGCTACTGGGGGTCAACGGCGCTGGAAAAAGTACCCTATTCCGTCTACTGGCCGGCATTGAGCGACCCACCTTCGGCGAGGTTCTACTCAACGGCCTTGGCACATGGCAGAACTACCAGAAACACAGCGGCAAGCTCAGCTACTGTCCCCAAGAGCACGCCCTGTACGATAGGCTTACTGTAACCGAACACATTCTCCTCTTTGGGAGAATGAGAGGCATCCCAGATGAGCCTTTGAAGAAGATCATGGATATGATAATGAAAGAGTTAGGCCTGACCATGCACAAGGACAAGTTTAGCAAGGCTCTGTCAGGGGGCAACAAGAGGAAGCTCAATTACGCACTGGCCATACTGACCAGACCGGAAGTGCTGCTGCTGGACGAGGTGAGGCGAGGCTTGGGTGGTACAGAAATGTTGCAGTGATTTTCCCGCATACTTGTGAAGACCCGCCTATTTTCTTGTGTTAAACAGAACAAAATTAGAGCTTCCTATGCATACGTGTAACCGGGGGGGGGGGGGGGGGGGGGGGGGGGGGGGGGGTAAGCCCCCCCCCCCCCTAGCCGAAAGTGTACCCCCCCCCCATACCCCCCAGGTACCCCCACCCGCCTTCCCCAAAAGACCCCCCCAAGAATATAAAAAATTTTAGCCTGCGGCGCTTAAAAATGGCAAAAATTTTGCCTGCGGCGCTTGAAAATAGCAAAATTTTCGCCTGCGGCGCTATATTTTGGACGTTTTTGACCAAAATTAAGCGATTTTTGGCACTTTTTGGCCTATTTTTGCAAAATTTTCTTATTTTTTGGTACTTTGTTAGCAAAATTTTTAGGTCATTTGACCCCCCCTCCAGGGGCCTCAGATCCCCCCCCCCTGAGGGGTCCTATACTACAGTGGGCACTATTTCGAAATTTTTTTGTATATTGTATATGTATATTATATATACAATCCAATAATTTTGTATATTGTATATTGTATATATTACCAGATTTAGCTTTGTATATATTTTGTATATTGTATATTTTCCTATACCGTAATCTTAGTGCTTCCAAATGAGGTTTTCATAGAAGTGTGCAGATCTCCAACTGAAAGAGTGCATTAACACATCACTTCTGCCCAAATTTTGGCAATTACGCTAAGTTCTATAATACAGATTAGCTTATGTTCAGCTAAATTTGTGAGCTGAATGTCGAATTGGGCAAAATTTGAAGAAATCTCGACCCACTACAGTAACCAAATACGGTAGAAATATACAATATACAAAGTTTGTATATCGGCCTTGTTTTGTATATGTATATGTATATTTTAAAAATTTTGTATATTGTATATGTATATGTATATATACAATAAAAATATACAAAAAAATATACAAACCATTTTGTATATGTATATATTGTGCCCACTGTATATACCCCCCCGACCCCCCCCCCCCCTGGCCGGTTGGCGCTTACACGTATGTTCCTATGGTGACAGATACTAAGCGTGGGTTTAAAAGCACTAAACGTGGGTTTAAGCACGAAGCATGGGTTTAAGCGCTAAGCATGCGTTTAAGCATGCGAAAGTGCAGAGCAGTGATAGGCCTAAACACAAGCCTAAGACTTAACCTTAGCCTAAGCCTGAAACTAATCCTAAGCATGAGCCTAACCCTACTGAGCCGGAGGCTAATCCTAAGCGAAGCCTGCGTTGGAGGAAACTATAATGATAGAGTCACAATCGAACGTATGCGGGTTTGCACCAAGTTGGGTTTCCACTGTCACCTCACATAGACATCTGAAAGTAGTGGTGTGCCATCATCCTTTCCATCACACATTCCAGGTCACCTCTGGAATGGACCCCAAGGCTCGCAAGGCCGCCTGGACCTCTCTGCAGCGTTCCGTGGAGGGCGGTGGCAGTGCAGCAGTTCTCAGCACTCACGCCATGGAAGAAGCTGAAGCTGCAGCCCATCGTTTGGTCATCATGGTGAATGGACGACTGCGCTGCGTGGGGGGTCTGAAGGAATTGAAGGCCAGAGTAGGCCATTCATACAACGTCAAGTGCAGACTGGCTCCGAGGGTTGACGTGGCAGTGGTGGAGACGCGATTCAAGGACACGTTCAACAAGGTGAATTTGAGATTCACACATGTCGTTTGCAGTTGGGCACTGTAACTTCTCATGAACTCATGAAAGCACATTTGCCATGTCCAATATTGGCCTTGCACGACTGCATTCCAGAGAACCTGGTTGGTATCTTGTAGCCGAGCCAATGCAATCGCAAGGCCTCTAACTTATAGACGAAGCGGTACACTGACTTCAGAGTTGGCACTTCACTTCAGATAACCTGGTACATTTTTGCAGGTCAAGTCCGTGGAGCGTCGCGACTGCTATCTGGAGGTGCAGATCCCCAGCTCTCACATGCGTCTGTCCACTCTGTTCCAACTGAATCAGGTTTGATTGCATGTTTAAATTAAGTAATAACTTCTTACACACAACACTGTTATAAATACAGACCATGCTGGCTGAAGGTCTAGTGGAGCAAGCCTCGGTGTCACAGACCAGTCTCGACCATGTCTTTGTCACCATGGCACAGGAGCAGCTGTAATCGCCTGGATTGCGGTACCTTTGCGGCATACGGTAGGTCTGTCGACTTTTGATCTGTATTCTGTTCTGAATGGAATCTCGTTAGATTCTCTTATTAGGTTGATTTTCCCGTTTCTGTTAGTTTTAAGAATTCCAACTGATGTTTCTTGGTTGGCGTTTATTATGTCGGCGGTGATCAGACTGCTCGTTTCGCATACTGTCGTCTTGATAAAATGACCCTTTTCCAATTGCTATCGTCCCAGAAGCAAAACAACTCACGCAAGAAGGCATACATACATAGGTGCACTGGTTATACAGGGTGGCCCACCCAAAACCCGTGCTCTTTGCTGGCTTGTATCTCTAGCGTGGATTGCTCGAATTGGCTAAAATTTTCAGCGATTATAGTCTAAGGTGTAACTTAACGATACCAGAAGCTACAGCTTTCTAGCTTGTTCATCGTTGTCGTAGCACTGAAAATGCCTTCCTGGAGAGAGTTCACACAAAATCGACAAAAATTTTGACCTTCTCTGATTTTGCTCATTTTTAGATATGTGATAAAGGATGTGATCCCGAGTTTCACAGTTTTTGTCTTACGTCGCTGCAACCTCCATAGCGTGAGTAACGTGATGTCAAAGTTCCTGAGTTCTCCAAATTGCGCGTAATGTCGGCAGCTAAAACTACTGTAACTTTCGCTGTACAGTATCAAACGAGCTGATATTTTAACACGAGGTAGAGAAGAACCACCTTAACGTATGATACAAGTTCCAGCGAAATTGCCACTCATACGCGCATTTGTCAGCTTCGCGGCCTTTGAATTATCGATGATCTTTGTGTTGCCCGCTCTAGCTTGCTCGTCAGTTCAGTGAAACAGCTGCAACTTGGCACATCCTTAAGTTTGCTAATGCACTACAATCGCTGAAAATTTGAGCCAAATCGATGAACAGACGCAAGAGATATAAGCTGACAAATAGCACGGGTTTTCGGTGGGCCACCCTGTAGGTATTGACTGCCTTGTCGGTCAATCTTACGCAAGGCACTTTTCACGAGTAAATCATTGACGTGATATGCATGTCAGAGTGTATTGCAGTGGCTCAACAATGGAACCGCTGCACTGATCACAGGGAGAACCATCCAGCTACCTAACTACAATAAGCGCGCGCGCGAAGGATAATCGTCCCAAACCACATATAAGTAGGCCCCACAGGTTCTCCCTCAGTCCTCCCCATAGTAGTCGTCTAGGTAGTCGTCGTCGTCGTCGTCGTACCCTCCCCCTCCTCCCCCTCCTCCCCCACCTCCCTCCTTCTTCCTCTTCTCCTCCCTCTCCCTCTCCATCCGCTGACAATGCCCCCTGTCGAAGCAGAAGTCGGCCCCGACCAACATCACGTCTTTTCCGAGCTTCACACTGGAGTATGAGGCCAGCTCGAAGTCCAGCAGTCTTGGCAGAGGGACGCCCCTCTTGATCTTCTTCGCGAGAGTGTCCCTGACTGCCAGGTCTATCAGGCCGGACACCAGGAAGTCCAGACTGTCGGCCGTCATCTCAGGCACCTCTGAAGCCACTTCAAAGATCTTGAAGTGCTCCACGTCCAGCTTCCCGACCAGGGCGTGACCCTGCAGCCCGATCTCTGAGATGGTCTCGAACATGGCAACTCTGGCGGTCAGGAAGCGATGACGAATCGACAGGTCGGCAGTGTGGGCGAAAGCCTCCACCCGGTAACCGACTGTGACGTTGAGTAGATCGGGCTGGATGAGCACCTGAGGGGGAGAATTGGTGAAGGATTGTCAAGAGACTATGGCAAAGAAAACGTTGAATTAACGACGAATTTACACACCTACTGTATGTCTTCAAATAGTTCTCGAGCACAACTTTCATGGAGAATTCACCACATATTTCACATCGATTCCCCGCAGAATTCATTAGAACATACAGTAGGTAATCTACACATAACTGTACAGATACTTTATGAAAGTACACTTCTGAACACCATTGCAGCTAACGATAGGTGGCATTCAAACACAATCACAGACTGCTGTACCTTGGGATGGCTCTCCACTTGTATGACCAGCTCGATGAACTGTCCAGGGAATTTGGTCTTCATCGAGGGGAAAAGGGAGCCAGCGCAGATCTGCGAACCAGAGCAGTCCACTGCGAAGTAGCTGGCGAAGGGAGAGTTGGGATCGTCGCCTCTGAATAGTGGCAAACCCTGTGCAGTTGTGTAAGCTTGTGAACGGGGGTGGGGCGTGGGGATGGGGTGGGGGAAGGGGGGGGGGGGGGGGGGAGGGGGGAGATGGCTGAAGCTATCTAACAGCAAGTCGTAGACATCTGTATTAGCTGCGCGACAGCTCTCAGTTGAGATTCCCTTCCCGCCCTCCACTCTGTCGGAAAATCCACCATACATCATCACAACCTTTTACTTCCACCATCCAGACCTGTGGAAGTGGAAGTCGAGCTCCTTGAACTGGTACATCCAGTAGAGGAGTCCGGCCAGCGTGTAGTTGGACATGCGCAACTCCAGCATGTGTTCTTCGCCTTCTGGGCTTCTCTGGGGCACCAGAGGAGGCGCTCCGAAGGGTAGACCAAAGTCCTTGACACCTCTGCGACCGCGACGCAGCAGGGCGTACACGTTGCCCTTGTGAGCGCTGGTGATGCTATGAGTCTGAGTGTGTGGAAAGAGAGAATTGATTGGTTGACAAGGTGATCTACTATTTGGGACCGATTGCACCAACGTACAATCCATTATACAATTCATCACAATACGAGAAGCTAATGATCTTTTGCAAGGTTTTCCGGACATTAACTTGTCTTCTCACAGAATGCAGACACTTTAATTCTGTAATTTCAAGGCATTTCACACAGCATTCAATGAGATATGAAATTGTACATTACAATTGTTGGTGCAATCGGCCCCTGGCATGGATTTTGTATCCATTTGCATGAATCAAGGCCTCCCGCTTTTGAGTCAACACATTCTGCTCAATCAATTCAAATATCCAACAACTTTTCACCTCTTGAAACTCGACGGGCCGGACCAGGTCCAGTTTCATATAAAATGAGCCCCACAAGTGCACGTCGTCCTTGAATTGGAGCAGCTTTTCTGTGACCTTAGGCAACAGGTCCTCTGTCAGCTTGGTGCACAGGTGATTCTTCAGCAGTTCATTGGTCACCTTGTTCACCTGCAGATGGGTGGATATTGTTTAAACAATGTATAAGCATTTGGGTGAGCAATAGAAACTTAAACTATGTAGTTTCAGTTTCAGTTGAGATCAGTTCACTGAAACTGGAACTGAATCGAAACTCGCGCGGATTCCATAACTGAAACTGAAACTTGCAGCTTAGTTTCAGTTATTTTACTGTTAAATTTTACCAAATTCAAGCAGAATTAAGGTCCGAATATGCAAGGATGCTATCCAAGTTTAGGAATCGCTACTTCGTGTACTAAATCTCCAAGAATGATTCTTTCTGAACCTTCAATAAATGAAACTCAGCTTCAGTTACTGAAACTGAAGCTCGAGAGGTGGCATAACTGATACTGAAACAGAAACTGAAACTCAGCCAGCACGAAATTTTTCACTTCTCAGCTGAGTCTACTAGAACTAGCGACCGAAACTCAGCTAACGCTTGTCGTCTGTGACCCGCTGAACAGAACCACCGTTAGGTACTGCGTTTGTGATAATGTGATTGGTGTCACGTATACTACTATGAGTTTCTATTGGTCACCCTCACCCTGATAAGCATAGCCAATTTGCAGAAGTGCTTACCTTCTCATCGTGATGCGAAAGCACCCTGTCCACGAAGGTCTCAGCAAACTGGACCTTCAAAGCGCTGCTTTCGATGTGGCACTCGTCCAGCACGACGTTCAGCAGCTGGTCTGGAGCCTGGAATAGCCGCAGGGCATTTGTGCGGAATAGTCTGACGTTTGCCTGTGCAAATCCATTGAAAAGTACAGCTTGCAATATAGACAATAGCGATTCAGATTGTTGATCGTAGGGATGCAGATGACTAGATTTATCCATGTGTGCAGTGGCGAACTACAGTAACAACAGTTACAACTGAGGGATGCGTCACTATTGCTACAGATGAGTTGAAAACTGGATAAATATCCTTTGTAGAACATAGGGAATGTCCTCGATTACGGTTTCGACCAGAGCAAGCCTGTGCTAGTATTCCACAAACCTTGTCAGCCGCTAGCATTAGGTCCACGTTGATATGGTAGACCTTGATTCTCACCGTCCCACTGCCACCCAGTCTGTCCACCTTTGCCTTGTATCTTGAGGACATGTCCAGTGTCAGGTCGCCTATCTGCAATGATGTGTATGCATGTGATGTTGCTTCACCAGGCTTTGTACACCACCATAAAGGGTGGTCAATAGAAACTTAAACTAATTTTCAGTTTCAGCTGACACTGAAGCCAAACCACTAGGAATGTCATAACTGCCCCTAAGACCGTAACTCACAGTTTTAGGTAGTTTCAGTTATTTAACGGCGACATTTTGCAGAAACGTAGCACATTCTGATACAACATTGTTGCCTAATTGCAAATCTGAAGCTAATATTTGGTTCAAGGTTAGGAGCAACTCATTGATGAAGCGAACATTGTGACAACTGGAGTACCAATAACTCAAACTCGGAAAGTGGCATAACTGATACCGAAACTGAAACTGAATCTCCACCAGCATCATAATTTTAAGTGGAACTGAAACTAAATTGGGTTTCTATTAGTCACCGTACCATCATTTGCCTTTGAACGCGTCTCAATAGCCTTCTCCCACTCACCCTCCAGGCGATACCGTATCCCGCTTGAACCTCTATTCTCGATGTGAATGAGTCCCGATTGAAGCGGGTCACGCGTAAATCACTCAGTTCAAAAGTGACGTCTTTCTCATAGTGGCCTTTGATGACATGGGACGAATCGCTGTCCAGGAACTGACTGATGCTCTGTTTACTGTAGGCGGCTAGCATATCCAAACCCTTCTTTGTCAGGGTCAATTCTAGACCCGGATGGGTCCCATGGGACCCATAGGGTAACAAGCAAAGTAGGCTCCATGCCAAGAGAATACAATCGCGGCCCATTGTCGTGAGAAAATCGATTACGCTCTCTCGTCGTCGTCGTCGTCGTCGTCTCACAACCTCGATTCACACAGAAGGAGAGACATGAAGGCGCTCGGCGTGAAAAACAGTCGCCGACGCGGCTGCGTGGGCGAAACGACGATACCGTATACCGTCGAACGGCGTCAAATTGTATTTTGGTTGGATTATACAATTCTTAGAAGCGCAAAAATTGTTACTAAGGAGTTTTGCCTTGCGCAAAGTGAATAACACGACAAATGGTGTTCGCGTCATTTCATTGTCGTTTCAAAATCAAACTGGGCTGAGTATACTGCGCTATTGAGTGAGGCACGGTGCACCTAACAGAACTTGAGCGCGCTTTCTTTCGCTCGCTCGTTTGCTCGCGCGAGGTGTAAAACAGCGAAAATAACAGGTCGCGCGCACAGGCTTTTTAGCACTACCTACTGTACTGCAGCGAGTCGTCGTCGTCGTTTGTCCCAATCAGTTGAGTTGAGAACCGGATTCTTTGACTTTCGTGTGCTCTTGTGGCGTGTATTGTTGCATGAGTGTGCGTCTAAGGATCGTAGGAACACATCTCTAGGAAGTTTTCGCCCTACGTGCAAATTTTTCGCCCCTCGACACATTCCCAGTCAAGGTTGCGCCCGCAAAAAAAAACGTCACGCGGTTCGCCGGACGTGTCGTCATAGCGGATAGATACAGTGCACGATTGCAATTCTCTGAGAAAGCATGCAGAAAGGGTTCTCATATCACTTCCATCACCATTCTAGGACAGTCCTATGCAACTGCGATTATGTCAGAACAAGACGGGATTGGTCCAGTGTTTTGTGAGCATTGAAAGGTGCCAGGCGATAGAAGGATAGCAATCGGCGTTGTCAGAAGTATAACTATGCAACAGTAGTAATACGTAACCCATATAGCAGCAGCTTAGGCAACAAAAAATGAAACGGCAAACGTCCTACAGAATGGAAAGTGGAACGTGCACTGAAACGCATGGATTGATGATAGCTGTTGCTTGTCAACGTCTGTACAATGTGACGAACAAAACACTACATAGAATATTCGTACACTAAAGTATACAGTACGTTCTTGCAACATTAGTGCATACAATGTTTACTTTCACTTACTTACTTTACTTAATCTAGCGAAACCCCGTGAGCGATCGTCTCTCGTCCGTGATTCCAGGCGAGTCGTCCCGCTCTCTGGTGGGCAAAGGGCCCACAGAAACCTTCTTTCTGCCGCCCAGAAAGGGCTGACGACTCTCAACAGTCGCCCCATTTGTAGACTCTACGCGTGGAGAATTCGTGGACTGACGCTCCAGCAGAGACTGGCTGCCCGGTCGGCCGCTGAATTGAATGAGAAAGCTCCATAGTTTGAATAGTCCCGCATCGCTTCAACGAATCAATAGTGCCTGAGGTCTCGCGACGAATGACCACACACATTCCGATCGAGAACTGTGACAAGTATGATGAGTATTATGTAGCAAGTCTCCGCCCCGGGGAACATGTGCATACATATGGTGCGTAAGCTGGCATCTGTGTCTAATAGACTACACATGACGTATCACGACCATAAATTGCCTAATTACGTAATTAAATTACCAAAAATAATCTCCGTTTTGCACGCATTTTAACTACAGACGACATGCGTGAGCTGAGTTTCCGTCGCTAGATCTAGACTCAACTGCGAGGCAAGGCAGAGGACGGGCCGACGGGGGGGGGGGGGGAGGGGGAGGGGGGACGGGGAGAGGGGGGGGGGGGGGAGTGTATTCTCTTCTCATACAATAGTTCGCCAACCACCCAACTGACCGTAGTCCCACTCTGGCGGCGGAGCCCTCACTCCTGGCCCTGGAGGGACTAACGGAGCTGAAATCGCAGAATTCCGTCCCTCGAGTCGACGTCGGCGGCCGGCGTTGCTTGATGCTATGAGTGAGAGAGACAACTGGTTAGAGCTTCTACAGTATGACGCGAAGGGTGGCCAATGGAACCTCAAATTAGTTTCAGTTTCAGTTTTCAGATTTAGTTGAAATTGTGATGCTGGTCGAGTTTCAGTTTCAGTTATGCGCGCCGCTAATGGAGCTTCAATTTCAGTGACGCAAATTGAGTTTCAGTCACTGACCGTCCAGAATGTCGCAAAGAATAGCCTAAAACCATGCTTGAGTAATGATATTCTGTGGAATCATAATCAACGTTTGAATTTTCGCTATCTCCTGGAATTATTCCGCAAAAATTTGAACGAAATATCCACATACACCAGTTGCATTGAATTTAATATGAGAATGTGCTGGAAACATTTGTATTCACTTCGAAAACTGAAACTGAACTGCGACTTTCAGTTTTAGATTTAATGTCCACGTCATGTTTCAATTCCGCAGTTTCAGCTACCCGACTGAAGCTGAAACTGAAACTCTTTCTACTGGCCACTCTGATGACACTGACAGTTGTCAACAAAGAAGGCTACAGTAGAACGCGCTGCTATGTACCTCAGCTGACTGAGGCAGTGGTCGACCTTCCGTCTGAAGGTCTGCCGAATGTCCTCGTTGGCGAAGCAGTAAAGGACGGAGATGAAAATGCCCTGCAAGAGAGTCATTCAGTATTCTGCCCATCTCAATCTAGCTACAGGATTTCATGTACTATGACAGTTTACACATTCTGAACTTACAGAAAGAGTCATTGGCAGCCAACCAAACCTGTGAGTTCTGCAGAACCGACGAGCCGAGAATGTACCAGAAGTCAGGCCTGTCGGGTTCATAGAACAGTGGCAAGTTGGAGATTCCCAGAAGAGGAACCAATAGTAGAGTGGCCTTTACTGTTTTCCTAAAACATGACAAAAAACTTGTTTGCAAACGCAATTGTTAAAAATACTTCAAAACGAAGAAATCACCAAATCTTCCTTGACTCTGCGATGTTTTCCGAGCGCAGCTTCTGGACCAGGACAACCAGCACGCCCACCAGAAACACCACGTTCAGCTGAAGAATGGGTTACTGTAACATTCAAATTCAAAATTGCAGCCAATCACCGACAAGCATACAAACCGCCAGGGCGACCATCATCGTGCCAGACACAATGATCAGTGCATTAGTCTTTGAATAGGGCTTCCAGCAGTAGAAGTGGTCCGCCGTCTTCCGGCCGTCGTAGACTTGCTGCCTCTGCTGCATGTCGTGGATGACCATGAAGAGAGTTGTGGTCACGAATGGGACGCCTGAAAGTTGAACACAATGGATTCGTCATAGGCCTATGCCTAGCGACGATGGCGGCATTATGGAAGTTGTACCGGGTGTTTTTTAATGTGGTAAATCGCAAAGTTGAATAACTTTTGCGTGGGTTAACTCAGACAGATTAAACTTGCACACGACAAACACAACACTTGTCCATCAGTGTTGTAAAGAAACGGTACAGTTCGAAGCTAACACACACAAGCTACAGGGTGTCAAACTTGTTGTCGAATTTCGAGGAGTTTGCATGAATCAAACCGCAACAACTCTTTCGTTTCAAAAGCAATTTGGATGCAACTGGTCTGATAAGATAGCCCAGTAAACGAGCTTTAATTTGTCACCAAAACGAGCTTCCTAACTTTATCAAGTGTCGTTTCGCAGCTTGTAAAATTTGACACTAAATGGCGTGAAGGGGCTCCAGTGGCGAAATTGCGAATCTCCAGTGCTGCGGACACACTCATGCCGAAACTTGGCGCCATGCGAAATGACACTAGATAAAGTTAGAAAGCTTGTTTTGGTGACAAATTAAAGCTCGTTTACTGGGCTATCTTACCAGACCAGTTGCATCCAAATTGCTTTTGAAACGGAAGAGTTGTTGCGGTTTGATTTATGCAAACTCCTCGAAATTCGACAGCAAGTTTGACACCCTGTAGCTTGTGTGTGTTAGCTTCGAACTGTGCCGTTTCTTTACAACACTGATGGACAAGTGTTGTGTTTGTCGTGTGCAAGTTTAATCTGTCTGAGTTAACCCACGCAAAAGTTATTCAACTTTGCGATTTACCACATTAAAAAAAACACCCGGTAGATCACAGGTATTGGTATGTACACTATGTAGGTCTGGAGCCCTATCGCACAAGTGGAATTATGGGAGTAGCTGGCAGCCGATATTGTATCATTGTATGTGTCTAATTAGTGTGGCCAGCCTGAACTGTTCCCGAAGCAATGTGTGCGAATGCAGGAATGCAAATCTCAGTTTCAAAACGCATGTGTCAATAAATAGTCATGTACAAAAGTTGGGCAATTCCTCTGCAACACCCATAAAACAACGATGTTAAAAGAATGTGACAGCCATCCGTGTTGGAAGCATTCTATATCATTTCACCAGATTATACCTAGCTTTACAGTTTTGACTGCTTTCTGTGGAGGCTTATTTTGGAGAAGTATGAGCGATATGGGTGTTCGGCATGCATTTGGGAAGATTGCGATCGGTCTTAAGTACTAAAATGCGGCTAGTTCATCAATGGCTGGGCTTGCCGGCCATTGTGCCACTTATTACAATCCATGCAACTTTTCCATTAACACAACACCACTACCGTACTCTCTCATACCCCATCCAAACAGCATATAAGCCCAGAGAGGGCCTTCGCTGTTGCGCATGGCGAAAGTAGTGAAACGGCTGATAAGGTAGGCGCCCTCGACGAACATCCAAATGAAGCTGGCCACTTGGAAATAGATGAGCAGATAGAGCAGCCCTTTGCAGGGGATTTCCTGTGGAATAGAAATGGGTATGCTGTAGGATATGTCAAAATTCTAAGGCACCAGAATCTGCATAGAACCTACATCATGCAAGAAGTCGTGCGAAATCTAAACCAATAATAAAGGAAAACAGTTTTTGTATTTTAGAAAGTAGTTTCTTTTAAAAAGAAAGAATTGTTGGATCCAGAGTGCACACAAAGTTGATAATACAACTTGCATACCCACCAGGTAGGTAACTATAATTGATCCAGTCAAAAACTCACAATAAAATGTTAAATAAAAAAATAAATGAGAAGTATTTTATGTTTGCTTCCTAAACATTCTTTGAGGGCATTCGTACGATCTAACAGCAGACGTGCCCGACTCTAGGTAAAACAGCTGGTGTTGCAGGTACTGTACATACTACCACATACAACGTGTCAACCCCCCCCCCCCCCCCCTCTCCCAAATTACTAACCAAATCTCTTCTGGGCTTGGCCTCCCCAGGCGGTATGAGGTGTCCTCCCTTCATGGTTGGAGTGCAGTCTGTGAAGAGCATGGTGTGCCAGGCCACTGTCCACGTGGTGAAGACCACAAAGCGACACACGAACGCTGCCATCAGGTTGACATGGATGGACACGCGACGATTCTTGATCGCTCTGTGGAAGAGTTGGGAAGTTTGAACAAGATAGTTATTTGGCGAGTCACCAACTTAATGCGTTTCTGGAGCATACTGAAAGCGGACACCATTGTTCAGATTTCGGAAGCCCAGGGAATTTGAGAGGGAGTGTTATTGCGCAGATTGTTGTTAAGACGTAGTTGAATATGTGACGTATCACGACACGATCACTAGCTACCTAATTTCTCCATTTTGCAACAACAACAGACGACAAGCCTTGCCTTACAGACGCTTCAATTCTGCAAATTCAAGGCATTTCATTCAGTAGTCAACGAGATAAGAAGTTGTACTTTTTAGCTGTTTGTGCAATCGGCTCCAGCTTGAACTAGGCCAATTCGCTGTTGGATTGCAAATTGCTAAAGGCGAGGTAACTCGGATGAACAATACAATACAACACAATACAATACAATACAATACAATACAATACAATACAATACAATACAATACAATACAATACAATACATACAATACAATACAATACAATACAATACAATACAATACAATACAATACAATACAATACAATACAATACAATACAATACAATACAATACAATACAATACAATACAATACAATACAATACAATACACTATAATGAACTAAAGTAACTACCGCATACTCCTCATATACCGTAGCACTATACCTGAGGCCGACAAAAAGTGCCAGGGAGAAGGCGAGCAACAGGATGGAGAAAAGGCACAGGGTGACAGAGACGAATCGGATGGCGTCGTAGGCCAGGTCGGGACACTGTAACACATCACTTATGGTATACTGTAGTTGCACAATATCAAAATCGAAGTATCACAGCTCATATACGCGCCTGCATACAAGGTCCAATGTTGAAACAATTGTCGTCCTTGTATCGGCCAATGAGCGACAAGCAGCCCCTGTAGTCGGGCGTCTGCCAAGTGCCGTTGATGGAACACTGGCGAACGGCCGCGTACTTTTCGGACTCTGAAAACACGACGGCACAAACTCCACACAATTGAGTATGAATACTCTAAAACTCTAATAAAATACCGTAAATACTCTAATAAGCCCCCGGGGGGCTTATTTTTTTCAACCCCCCTCTAGGGGGGGGGGGGAGTACTATTGGGGGGGGGGCTTATTCGAGGGGGGGGGGGGGGTTAATATTTCGACCCCTCTTCCAGAGACCCAAGGTACACAAAATGTACGTATGCAATACAGAATATACCTTCCAGGCACTGAATATCCTTAACATAGCATGTAATAAGGGTATATTTACTACATATAGTAGTTGTAGTAGTACTATAGTACAGTATACATGTATAATTTTATAGTACACATACATGTACTATAGTACCTAAGGTAGGGGGTACTATTGGAGGGGGGGGGGCTTATTTTTTGAACCTCCTTCAAGGGGGGGGGGGGGGGGTACTATTAGAGGGGGGGGGGGCTTATTCAAGGGGGGGGGGGCTTATTAGAGTATTTACGGTAACGCGATTCAGCAAATATACAAGAACGAACGGCAATAAACTGAACTACCTAAGATAGGTAAGCTACAAACGTTGAGTCTAAACACTTTGAAACTGAAATAAACTAAAATATGCTCCAGCAAGTAGAAGGAAGAACGTCAGACTGAACTGATTTTGTTACATCAGAGAGATCGCAAAGTTTAATAAAAAAATAAAAACCAAGCAAGCCGGGAAAAGTGTATGAAAAGAGCAATGTGTAAAACATAATTGAGCGACAGAATTGCGTGGTCCGAAGTATGCAACTGAATATAAAATCAAATAAAAAAATAAAATAATGACTCTGGATGCTTGACAAAATTAAAGAACTTTTGACGAACTAACCAGGCATGGGGCATCCCGTGTTCTCGCAATACTTGAGGGGGCACAGCTCGGCCCTCTCCTCGCCAGCGCCAGTGGCCGGCCAGCAAGTATGCTGGACCATTTGAAACTCCGCCTCACAGTAGGCGCCCTCCGGCGTGGATTGGTTGGAGTCAAGCAGAATCCGCTCGCAACGGCGACGGTTCAATTCCGCCACGCTCAACTGATAGCCGCTCATGGTTGGTTGGTTGATCGACCGTCTGGTCACAGACAACCTGTAATAGCACTTTCATATCGTTGGATAGTGACACTATTTAACATTTTCCTCCAATGCAAGCTTCGCTTAGGCTTAGGCTTTGGTTCAGGCTTAGGCTAATGCAGCCTTGGCATAGAACAACGCTGCGCTTCTGCATGCTTAACCCCGTGATCAGTATTTGTCAATAGTTAGTCTTGGCATCGCAACATACTTCTCCGATGGCACTGGTGCGACAATTTAACACACTCAGAATAACGCCTTTCAATGGGAGCATACTGTAACAGATTCTCACACAAGGACGGTTGATAGGGAGCGCGCGCTCAACCCGGAACTTCGCCGTCCTAAGTACGCCACATAGCATGCAATGCGGTCACACACAACACATCCAGCCCACCACACCCCCTACTTCCCCACATTCTCTACCAAGCACCCCTTGCCCCTCCCCATCATCCCTCCCCTCCCCTCTTCTTCACACATTAATGGGCGCCTGGAGAGCTTTTCCTATTACCATGCATTCATGATTAGACAGCGCACCCACACTGCAAGGGTTTGTACGGACAACCAACGACCGTTCAACTTGCAGATACACAGAAGTCGGGTCTTTGCCCGGAGAAGCCACAATGGTCTCAATTATGCGCCGCGAGACCGCTGGTGCGGCGCTGCGGTCATGGGGGAGGGATGATAGGCGGCAAATCAGCAGGGGAGTACGCGGGGCATAGCGTTCGAGAGGAAAAACGTCAATTGTCGAGTCCGCCTATCTTCCCCTGTTCACTGGGCGCCCTGGGGGCCAGCTCAGACGAGCAGAAAGGCACAGGCCCCCAGGAGGGAAAGTTGAAAAGCCATTTCTCCGCCCAAGCGAAGCATGAGAGAACGGAACCAACTAATAGGGTGGGTTGCGCGCCCAAGCCTAACCTGATTACAGGACACTGCGCGGTCCTCCAGTGTCTTTTCATCGCCAATGAGCCATAGGAATGTAGAACATGCCTACGTGAGACTAGACATGAAATAAGATGCAAAGAGAGCAGTCATTTGTCATTCCGCTGTGAGGCCAGATGTACTGTAGTGTTGGGTTGTCAAGACGCCACTGTTTATAGAAATTGTGGAATTCAGACCCGACGTTGCGAAAGAGTCCTAGAGGACCATTTTGGGGTTATTCGTCTTAGTTAGCAACTGCCGTAGCTTACTATAAAATTAGAATTTGATTGCGCTTCAAAAATTGCACACAAGTTGGTAAGTGTTCTGATCTGAGCATAAACTGTCAACAGCTGATGATTCCACTGAATGACCGATCGCAATCAAGCGAGACCGGGTCAGAATGTGCTTTTGTAGATAGAGACCATCGATCACTGATCCAAAACACTTCGAATCACGTACGATAATTCAAGAATCGCAATCCTATTCTTAGTTCATACACGCATATATGTAGCAGACCATGAGAATAATGATGATGAACAGTATGGCGGTGCTTGCGTAGGCAATTCTAGCCGCGTTAGCTGCTATTTCGCCAAAACAACCATTGTAACAATGTTCCTCAGCAGAGCCTTCCACAAGCGCATTAGCTGACCAAACGAATACTGCACTCAATATGTATGTACAACAGAGGTGTAACAGGCACTCTCGCCACTGAGACAAACGGGCAGAAATAGACGCAATTGCCGCACCTCTCTCTTTGTTTTCTTTCTATACTCACACGATTGCAAGTTCATTTCGCATGCAAGCAAAGGAGCGCCACTTCGCGGGCACAGAGCGCGCTAAACAAGCTGTGTGTGTAAAAAGTTCAACCTATACTTTGTGTCTGTCAAATCTTGGTGAAGAGTATAGTGAATTTCATTTGCATAATTAGCCGTATCTAGAGAAGGTATCTTGAAAACGCGTACCACAATTCAAGTGCAGCCATTACCACGATACGGTTGTCTGTACAACTGATCTAAAGCTCAGTGATATCGCCGCGTTCGCTATATGGTATCGGCATGATACGACGCCGTTCATCTGAAGTTTTATACCTGTGGGAATACGCCACATCGAACAAAAAGACTTGCCAACTGTTTGGTGCAGGCGTTCTCTACCAGGAATTTCGTTTGGTGTACGTATTTCTGCGTTATGACGCTTTTGTCAATTTGTAGAATTTTGGCAAATTGTCGCGCATTTCTATAAAATTCCACAATTGCAAACAATTTTGTTTGTGTTACAAATTATCCGCGGTCTGTTACAAATTGTCCGCGGTCCATGCTCTTTCCATTTCTGAAGAAATTTTGCCGCCAGTCCACCAGGCGATAAAGTCGATTTTCGACATGTTTGTATTTTAGTTGTAAATATCTCTAAATTGCAATATTTCAAGACTGAAAAACTATGTCACAAATTCTTATTGGCTTATGGCCTTTCAGTTTCTGCATTCACATTCGTCAATCAATGACGTTCTATTTTTGTCAATTTATGAAATTTCGACAAACAATTGCGTATTTCAATGAAATTCCACATTTGAAAAAAATTTCCTTTGTGTTACGAATTGTCCACGGCCTATGCTCTTTCCATTTCTGAAGAAATTTCGCCGTTAGTTCATCAGGCGAAAAAGTCGATTTTCGACATTTTCATATTTAAATTGTAAATATCTCCAAATTGCAATGTTTCAAAACTGAAAAACTATGTCACAAATTCTTATTGGCTTACTGCCTTTCAGATTCTGCATTCACATTCGTCAATAAATGACGTTCTATTTTGTCAATTTATGAAATTTGGACAAACAATTGCGTATTTCTATCAAATTCCACATTGACAAAAATTTTCTTTTGTGTTACAAATTATCAGCGGTCTGTGCTCTTTCCATTTCTGAAGAAATTTTGCGTCTAGCTCATCAGGTGAAAAAGTCGATTTTCGACATTTTTGAATTTTAATTGTGAATATCTCGAAAATGCGAAATTAGCAACAGAAACGGACATTGGATCCATACTCAGCGACCTTGACTCTACTTGACCACATATGTCACATGTTTTACTTCGGTGCCACGGACAGACACACAGACAGACATTGTCATCCGTATATATGTTACGGTGAATACCCGCATCCAGTGAAAACCCGCATATGCGGGTTTTCACTAGACGTGTTAGTGAATACCCGCATATGCGGGTTTCACTAGCCGTGTTAGTGAATACCCGCATATGCGGGTATTCACTAAAAAGTTGAGTGAAAACCCGTCTAGGAGTGCATGGTGGGTTCTAAACGAGTCCACACCAGATTACTGAATGAGTTCACACCAAAATACTGAATCAGTCCACACAATTTACGGAATACACCAAATTACTACACGAGTCGACACCAAAAGGGGATATCGTAGGTCTGAGCAGGAGGAGATCGTAGGCTAGGCGGAGATCGTAGGCCTGAGCAGGAGGAGATCGTAGGCTAGGTGGAGATCGTAGGCCTGAGCAGGAGGAGATCGTAGGCTAGGCGGAGATCGTAGGCCTGAGCAGGAGGAGATCGTAGGCTAGGCGGAGATCGTAGGCCTGAGCAGGAGGAGATCGTAGGCTAGGCGGAGATCGTAGGCCTGAGCAGGAGGAGATCGTAGGCTAGGCGGAGATCGTAGGCCTGAGCAGTAGGAGATCGTAGGCTAGGCGGAGATCGTAGGCCTGAGCAGGAGGAGATCGTAGGCTAGGCGGAGATCGTAGGCCTGAGCAGTAGGAGACCGTAGACCTGAGCAGGAGGAGATCGTAGGCTAGGCGGAGATCGTAGGCCTGAGCAGTAGGAGATCGTAGGCTAGGCGGAGATCGTAGGCCTGAGCAGGAGGAGATCGTAGGCTAGGCGGAGATCGTAGACCTGAGCAGGAGGAGATCGTAGGCTAGGCGGAGATCGTAGGCCCGAGCAGGAGGAGATCGTAGGCTAGGCGGAGATTGTAGGCCTGAGCAGGAGGAGATCGTAGGCTAGGCGGCGATCGTAGGCCTGAGCAGGAGGAGACGTAGACCTGAGCCGGAGGAAAGCCTGAGCCTAAGCCTAAGCCTAAACCTGAGCCAAAGCCTGAGCCAAAATACATTCATCTATAACGGTGGAATGAATTGGTGGGGATTCAGTCAGTAATTGCTGCTGAACTTGAAGGAAAAGACACCCAAGGAAAGAATTCAATGCTAGGATGTTTGGAAGGATTAGATAAAAATATGGCGAGACTTCAAGCGGACCTTGGAATATAAGAAAGTACCGTGTTCACTTGTATGCGGCTGGCGATTCTGCGGAACAGCGCCGTGAAACACGCATATGCGGGTATTCACTAACTGGACCAGTGAAAACCCGCATATGCGGGTATTCACTAACTGGACCAGTGAAAACCCGCATATGCGGGTATTCACTAAGTGGTTTGGTGAAAACCCGCATATGCGGGTTTTCACTGGATGCGGGTATTCCCTGTCACATATATACACCTCGCCGCGCTGAGGCGCGGCGAAAAAAGGCAATTTCGCCGCACGCAGAACTCCTCCACACTCCACAATTGGCCAGTGTGTAAACCTGATCTCGTACATGGAACGTACAAACTTTTCCCTAGCGCGCCGATGCGCATAGCAACACTTTTGTTGCGTGGTGGTAGGTAGGTATTCCTGCATTTAGTGGCGAGATGCCATCTAACACTGCGCAAGTGTTGCCTAGTATGTGCGAAAGAGACAAATGTCGCCTACGCTAGAGGTGTTATGAAGAGACTCGCGCGCACGCTAGAACTACATATGACGAAGGAGTTACAAGGAGTAGGTAGTCAACACACGCAAAGCGGCTCTGCGTCTGCTTTAATCGAAATGGGAAGCCCCTACGCTTTTACGCACGTCCAGTCATAATATATAATGGCACTAATGAAGCTGACCTAAGGTACACATTCTGTCTGCCTGCGTGCACTACTTAAGTTTGTCATTGCGTTGTAGGTAGAAGTCGGCCAGTGTCAACAAAACCAATTATGGCGGTGCATTCTCTCTTGCGCGTGTTTTTTCAAAAAGTAGACTACAACCATAATTACCAAAATTTATTTTAGCGATCGGGGTTAAATTGTTCCACCCGTGCAGCTTGATTGAGTGTGGTTGCTCCGCCTACATGCGAAGGTCTGCTAAGCGCCATAAGTGGGTCATGGTCGTGCTAAGGCAACTCTTTTGCGACACTGATAGGATGAGCGCAAGTAATCAGAATGGATTCATCAATGGCTATGTCTAATTAAAAGCCACCTACAACACTTGTTGACCAATGAAATTGAAGGTCACAGTCGTGACTACTATGTGCGCTAGAGTATTTTGTCCCGCCATTATGCAATGGTAGCCAGTTTTCTCGAAGAAATTCACAGATATTGCCGTGACCCCTAAACCCGATATGGCACAGCAATGCTATAGTGTCCACTATGTATGTACATAGGTATTTTGAGACTATCATTTGCATTAAAACTATTTGTATAACCTATAAGTAGGCGAAGTGTGTGGATGTCCGGTACCCATGCGATTACCGTACCTTTCCGCATGGGTAGAACGACGGCACAAAACACTCACACTGCACCACCTGCCGCCGATGTGATCCGTTCCGTACCTACGGTTATATCGTCTTAGAAACCTACATAAGACGTGAAACGTCTAAAATGTTTCCAAGAAATCAGGTATTTTCAAGTCAAAATTCAAAGTTTATCCTGTACCAAACCGACACCGCACAGATTACATGGTACCGTAATCCACACGCAATACGAAAGGCGCTACCGTACCTACTAACGCACAGTAACCATACGCGCGGTACCTGACAGCCTTTCATTCTACACTTCATCAGAGCTCAGCAGCAGTGCACAACAACTCAATGCTTTCAAGTGTGGAATCAGGCAGAGAGCACTCGAGCAAAATAACGCAACTCTCCACCCAACTATATGTAGGTGAGGTTGCCATGGTTATATTAGGCCCCCGAGAGTAGGGAATTTCGCGTCAATTAAGGGGCCGACACGACACGCCAGCGCTGATTGCGAAAGCATGGTTAGGACTCGACGAAGTTTATGGCTGCGTAGGGACTATATTTGGCCTCTAATGGATTTGGTCTGTTTGTCTGCAAAACAAGCGGCGTCGCATAGACATTGTCTAGCTAGACCTAGACTGCAAATGTGAAGTCGAGTTCGGTTCGACATTTCACAGACAGTTTCGTCAATCCGAATGTAGTCGAGGTTTTGAATACGTTTTGCCACCGTTTCCACGCGACGGAAGAAGAACAATCATTCGCTTGCCATGTAACGTTTGCTCGACGCGAGTCAAATCTCTATTCTACGCTCTACGCAAATTCTTTAGCAAAGGCGCACACCAGCTACTTGCATCTTTCGTATTTTCAGATCACAGCAAACCTTCATAAAAGCAAAATATCAGGAACACTAAGCGGACGGACGGACGGACGGACGGACGGACGGACGGACGGACGGACGGACGAACGAACGAACGAACGGACGAACGAACGAACGAACGAGACGGACGAACAAACGGATAAGTGATACAACAAAGAGACCTCTTGAAATGTCGGATTGCTGAGCCACACAATTCTACCTTGACCTTCACACAAGTTCTGGTGGTTCGTTTGGTATCCCAATGGATTTGAGAAATACTAAGCGACTCCCCAAATAAGCATACCCATGAACTGGTGTCCACTCTGTTATAAACTTTTACTAGCTTCACGTCCTGCAAATTGTAAGAGTACCAGCCTCAAGCCATTGTAACTTACAAATTACAAATTATAAGAGTCTAAGCTCAGGTGAACGCGGTTTGTTACCGTATTTTCCAAAACACCAAAGTGCTAATTATAAAATACTGAAGTAAAGATGACATTGGGGATTTGCCCAAAAGACACCGTAGGCCAGAGCAAACAGATTTTTTTCGCCGCGCCTCAGCGCGGCGAGGTGTATATAAGGCTGTCCATGCCCAGATGTGAAAGAAGCGGCGGGGGGGTATCGGCGGACCTCGGCGATATTTTGTGTGCTGGTAGGCCGTTATCTTAGAAATGCAACGCCACAAGTCCGAGCTCGCTACGTTGCCTCACGCGAGCGTGGCACGCGTTTTCCCAACATGCACAAATTTTGCGCGTTTTCAGAAAATTGACTTCGATTGTTTATAAAATGAGTTTCGCTCAAGCTAGGCTGCTGATACTTGGTATCTATAGACTGCCTGTTGGCGATTGTGTATTGGCCAAGTGCCACGCGTATCCACGCAGCCACGCGGGAGCAATGACTGCGGCAATTTTTCAAACTTTGGCACGACGTAAAAAAAAGTCGCCCGAATCGATTTTCTTTGTTTTGCTTTCATTCGATAGCCAAGAGTCTTATCTATCGAAATATGTAAAATTGACCATGGGCATTGGGGGTACTGCGCGAGCTACGGGCAAAAATGTGAAAAAAAGTGCTGTTTTCAGGGGTTATTTCTGCCCTATTTCTAAGCATTGCTCGTTCGTGTTAAACGTTTTCGCGAAAAATTCAGCGCCATTACAACTTCTACTTACACCTGTTATTCTAGCTTTGAATTCACGAAATTTGGGGAAAACCACTTTTGCCAGTTTTGCCCAAAAAACCGAAAAATGCAGAAATTTGCTTACTGGAAATCCTGGAAGTAGCTGTAACTTTTGGTGTAGTCAATCGATTTCGAGCAAACTTACAGCGTGTAGTGTATGTCTAAGGGCCAATAAAATGCAGTTTTCAAGTTCTCCGTGCGATACCATTTTGGCGCCAAATTTTAAATTTCAATATTCGGAAATATGGTTCGCATAAGACCTGCGAATATGGTAGTCGTATAAGCCAAATCGAGGTTGCTTATTACGAATTTTGCATTAGTTTTGACGTACGAGGTCTCCCAATAGGATTTGTGAAGGCCCTCTCATGCTTCATAGTTGCAATAGTTCCTTGGGTTTGGAGTCGAATGTCAGTTTGTGACGATGTGAGACTGTAATCCTTTACCAAAAATCCTGCTTGGTAGACCTCGTGCGTCAAAACTAATGCGAAATTCGTGATCAGCGACCTCGATTTGGCTTATACGACTACCATAGCTCGGTAGGGCTCTCTGCCAAGCATATTTCCGAATATTGAAATTTCAAATTTGGCGTCAAAATGGTTCGCACTGAAAACTTGAAAACTGCATTTTATTGGCCCTTAAACATACACTACACGCTGCAAGTTTGCTGGAAATTCGATTCACTACATCAAAAGTTATAGCTACTTCCAGGATTTCCAGTAAGCAAATTTCTGCATTTTTCGGTTTCTTGGGCAAAACTGGCAATAGTGGTTACCAATTTTGTGAATTCCAAAGCTAGAATAACAGGTGTAAGTAGAGTTGAACTGGCGTGCAGAATTTTTGGCGAAAACGTTTAACACGAACGAGTAATGCTTAGGAATAGGGCAGAAATAACCCCTGAAAACAGCACTTGTTTCACATTTTGGCCCGTAGCTCGCGCAGGACCCCCAATGAGCAATACGTAACTGAACGAAGAACAAAGG
>JASAMZ010011704.1:0-10553 GCA_030248115.1 Linhomoeus sp. GSCO2_2
AGTTCAGAGGTGATGGCAAAAGTGTCAGAGCGATATTTGTCGAATTCGATGACAGAGATAGTGGAAATCCATGGAAAGACCCAAACAGAGATGATGCTGTGCGACTTGAAGAGTACTCCCAAGAATTTCGATGCAAGGGCAGATCCATTAATCGGTTGCAATTTCCATTGATTCCGGCATGGTCAGTGACTATTCACAAGGCGCAAGGGATGAGTCTGAATACGGCTGTCGTGGATATTGGAGCGAAGATATTTGCCCATGGTCAGATATATGTTGCACTGAGCAGGGTGAGAAAGCTTGACGGATTGTACATCGAGAATGGCTACAAGTTCAATAGATGGTGGCAACCAAATCAAGAAGTGAGAGACTTCTATGTTGGCGTGAAGCACTCGTGTGATGAACTGAGAAAAAAACTGAAAGACTACAAGGTCACGAAACTATTCGACTGAGACTTTTTGGTGAATGACAGTGAATCGTTAAAGAGAGAAGGCAATTAAATATCAAGGCATGAGTCATTGACAATGAAGAAAGATACACTCATTTGCAGTTGTGGATGGAGTGCTCTACGCAGTGGATTTTGTCCATTGCGCAGAGCAAACCATTCTCAATTGCAGATGATTTCTTGATGAATGATAGTAAATGTTATTAAGAGAGAAGAGACTGCAACATTGAGTCATGGGTCATAGATAATGAAGAAAGATACATCATTTGCAGTTGCGGATGGAGTGCTCTACGCAGTGGACTTGGTCCATTGCGCAGAGCAAACCATTCTCAATTGCAAATGAATTCATCACTGTGGCAAAGCACTTTTGAACTCAGAGAAAGATATATCAGTTGAATGAGTGAATGGAAGGAATATATATGGCATGAGATACATAAGATATGGTGAGCAGGTAGAGGCCTCAAAACAGTCCGTTCAGCAAGAGCACCAGACCATCAAAAACCCAGCGCGCCCCCCCCCCCCGCCCCTCGGCCTCCCCTGCGGCCTCTCCCCACCTTGCGGTTTGATTGGAACTGAGATGGTAGCTACAATAGCCTAGTTGAACAGAACAATGTCCTCTTACCTCAAGGTGCTAAAGACCAGAATCGTGGAGTTGTCGTGGGGCCACGCGAGGTATCGTACCTCTCTCCCATTTGCTTACTCTACGTATACATCTATAGCTCTCCTCCTCCCATTGTCTTGCAGCGACGCCATGGGGCACCACCACTTCCTGAAGGTGGGCGACCTTCACGGCCAGAAGGTGAACAAGGAGAAGGGAGGGCAGATTTGCCTCACGATCATCTCCAATATCAACGACTGCAACATCGTGGGGGAGCTGGTTCTGCCCGGCCCGAACACCACCTCGGGGACCTTCCGCTGCGAGGACGACCTCTTCTGTGAGTTAGTGATCTATTCCACATACGATGGGATGGGAGAGGGGGAGGGTTTTAGTATGGAATCGGAGGGGAGGGGATAATCGCGCGCACACTAAAAGTCATGTCTGCTAATGCTTGTGTATGGAATGTCTGCTTTCTTGCAGTCGAGTTGAAGAAGGCCGGAACCCACAACTCCCACAAGATCTTCCGACTGATGGTCAATCCCCAGCCCACGCTGGGGACGTACGAGCTGCGCATTCGGTACGTGTGTCATTTGGCACTTCGTTTCTTACTGACCCACTTTCTGCCCCCCCCCGCCCCCCCCCGCCACCCCCCACCCCCCCCCCCCCTCCCCACCGACCAGCTCCCAAAAGAGTAAAACTTTTCGCCTGCGGCGCTTAAATGCTGTTTTAACCAAAACTTAGCAGCTTTTTGACCTCCCCCCTTGATATCTTAAACCCCCCCCCCCCCCCCTCCACAGGGAGGGAGGCGCTACAGTTATGTTTAAGTGGTGGAAGTAATAACATGCAGCTGCTCTCCTACATGGAGGGATGGGTGGGGAGGGGGGTGATGAGTGGGAGGATGGAAGGAAGGGAGGGAAGGGGAGGGAGGGAGCGCAGCAGCTGGGATGGCGTTCCGTATTGAGTGCCATGGAGCCATTAGGTATCACGAGTAAGGTATCAGACATCAGGCATCACATTTGTAGTCATATGGGTAGAGGCCTCAAGCAGGTTCCTGTGTCAGTCGTGATGAGCGGTTAGCGAGCAGACCATCGCTGACTGAAAGGAATGCCACGTTGGATGAGAGTCGTGGCGCCTCACCACTTGTACGTTGAACTGCCTATGTGCATCGCATGGCTGCTTGCACTGCTTGGCCTCCCTCTAAAAGGACAGGAGCTCAGTTGGCAATCTCATTGTCAGTTCAGTCTATAAATTCGCCAAGAATTTTATTAGCAGGACCTTGTGGTTTGATCGGAACTGAGATAGCTAGCTACAATAGCCTAGTTGAACAGAACCATGGCCTCTTACCTGAAGGTCCTAAAGACCAGAATCGTCGAGAGGTTTTCGAGGGGCCACGCGAGGTATCGTACCTCTCTCCCATTTGCTTACTCTACGTATTGTATCTATAGCTCTCCTCCTCCCATTGTCTTGCAGTGAGGGCATGGGCCAGCCAGCGACACTTCCTAAAGGTGGGAGATCTGCACAACCTCAAGGTCAAGGAGAAGGGAGGAATGATCTCCCTTACGGTGATGTCCAAGATAAACGACAGCGCCCTTTTCGGGGGCTGGTTCTTCCCGGTCCGAACATCAGCTCGGGAACCTTCCGCTGCGAGGAGGACCTGTTCTGTGAGTTAGTGATCTCTGCCACATGGGTTGGGATGGGATGGGATGGGAGAGGGGGAGGGTTTTAGTATGGAATCGGAGGGGAGGGGATAATCGCGCGCACACTAAAAGTCATGTCTGCTAATGCTGGTGTATGGAATGTCTGCTTTTTATACTCCACAAAAAAAGTTATTTTCCCGCAACTTTTTTGACTCCGGGGTCGAAAATTGCAATTTTCGCGTTTCGACGTCTGTAGCGCCCGAATACGTTGCCGGATCGTTCCAAAAGTGGTTTTAAGCGATTCTACGTTGAAATCTGATCCAGAAAAGTGTTTTTGGCAAATTTTCAGAGCTACAGTAACCCTGCCGCGTCCATTTGAATATTGGGTGTCGGGTCGACTTTCGCGATATTATACTCGATTTCGGGGTTTTCGGGGGCGCTGATTACGAATTTGGCATTTGTTTAGCGTTTAGACGATGTTTGAACGTACCTATGACGAATTTGCATGCTACCGTACTCCAAGTGCAGAATTTCGGTTCTGCGAGTCCATAGGAAGTTAGGGGTGTTGTATGTCGATTCTGGGGTATTCTGGGATGTAGATCACGAATTCGGCATTAGTTTTGCGATTGGGAGTGTCAGGAGGCCACAACAGCATAGGAGTCACTATGCGTAGGAGTTCAAATTTGTGGAGTATACTGCGTCCCCCGGACGACTTGCCTGGTTTGCAGTCGAGTTGAAGAAGGCCGGAACCCGCAACTCCCACAAGATCTTCCGACTGATGGTCAAGACTGACTGACAGCCCACGCTGGGGACGTACGAGCTGCGCATTCGGTACGTGTGTCATTTGGCACTTCGTTTCTTACTGACCCACTTTCTGCCCCCCCCCCCCCCCCGCCCCCCGCCACCCCCCCCCCCCCCCCCCTCCCCACCGACCAACTCTCAAAATAGTAAAACTTTTCGCCTGCGGCGCTTAAATGCTGTTTTAGTAAAAACTTAGCAGTATTTTGACCTCCTCCCCCTTGATTTTCGAATCCCCCCCCCCCCCCCCCCCCGCCCTCCATGGGAAGGGAGGCACTCCAGGTATGTTTAAGTGGTGGGAGTAATAACATGCAGCTGCTCTCCTACAGGGAGGGGGTGGGGGGGGGGGGGTGGAGGGGGGAGTGGGAGGATGGAAGGAAGGAAGGGAAGGGGAAGGAGAGAGCGCAGCAGCTGGGATGGCGTTCCATATTGAGTGCCATGGAGCCATTAGGTATCACGAGTGAGGTATGTATCAGACATCAGGCATCACATTTGTAGCCATATGGGTAGAGGCCTCAAGCAGGTTCCTGTGTCAGTCGTGATGAGCGGTTAGCGACCAGACCATCGCTGACTGAAAGGAATGCCACGTTGGGTGAGAGTCGTGGCGCCTCGCCACTTGTACGTTGAACTGCCTATGTGCATGGCATGGCTGCTTGCACTGCTAGGCCTCCCTCTAAAAGGACAGGAGCTCAGTTGGCAATCTCATTGTCAGTTCAGTCTATAAATTCGCCAAGAATTTTAGCAGGTCCTTGCGGTTTGATTGGAACGGAGATAGCTAGCTAGAACCATGGCCTCTTACCTGAAGGTCCTAAAGACCAGAATCGTCGAGAGGTTTTCGAGGGGCCACGCGAGGTATCGTACCTCTCTCCCACTTGCTTACTCTACGTATACATCTGTTGCTCTCCTCCTCCCATTGTCTTGCAGCGACGGCATGGGGCACCGCCACTTCCTGAAGGTCGGCGACCTTCACGGCCAGAAGGTCAACAAGGAGAAAGGTGGCCAGATTTTCCTCACGGTAATGTCGAAGATCAATGACAGCAACATCGTGGGGGAGCTGGTTCTGCCCGGCCCGAACACCTCCTCTGGAGTCTTCCGCTGCGAGGAGGACTTGTTCTGTGAGTTAGTGATCTCTTCCACATGGGATGGGATGGGATGGGAGAGGGGGAGGGTTTTAGTATGGAATCGGAGGGGAGGGGATAATCGCGCGCACACTAAAAGTCATGCCTGCTAATGCTTGTGTATGGAATGTCTGCTTCCTTGCAGTCGAGTTGAAGAAGGCCGGAACCCGCAACTCCCACAAGATCTTCCGACTGATGGTCAATCCCCAGCCCACGCTGGGGACGTACGAGCTGCGCATTCGGTACGTGTGTCATTTGGCACTTCGTTTCTTACTGACCCACTTTCTGCCCCCGCCCCCCCCCCCCCGCCACCCCCCCCCCCCCCCCCCCCCCCTCCCCACCGACCAACTCTCAAAATAGTAAAACTTTTCGCCTGCGGCGCTTAAATGCTGTTTTAGTAAAAACTTAGCAGTATTTTGACCTCCTCCCCTTGATTTTCGAATCCCCCCCCCCCCCCCCGCCCTCCACGGGAAGGGAAGCACTCCAGGTATGTTTAAAGTGGTGGGAGTAATAACATGCAGCTGCTCTCCTACAGGGAGGGATGGGTGGGTGGGGGGGGGGGGTGGAGGGGGAGTGGGAGGATGGAAGGAAGGAAGGGAAGGGGAAGGAGAGAGCGCGGCAGCTGGGATGGCGTTCCATATTGAGTGCCATGGAGCCATTAGGTATCACGAGTGAGGTATGTATCAGACATCAGGCATCACATTTGTAGCCATATGGGTAGAGGCCTCAAGCAGGTTCCTGTGTCAGTCGTGATGAGCGGTTAGCGACCAGACCATCGCTGACTGAAAGGAATGCCACGTTGGGTGAGAGTCGTGGCGCCTCGCCACTTGTACGTTGAACTGCCTATGTGCATGGCATGGCTGCTTGCACTGCTAGGCCTCCCTCTAAAAGGACAGGAGCTCAGTTGGCAATCTCATTGTCAGTTCAGTCTATAAATTCGCCAAGAATTTTAGCAGGTCCTTGCGGTCTGATTGGAACTGAGATAGCTAGCTAGAACCATGGCCTCTTACCTGAAGGTCCTAAAGACCAGAATCGTCGAGAGGTTTTCGAGGGGCCACGCGAGGTATCGTACCTCTCTCCCATTTGCTTACTCTACGTATACATCTGTTGCTCTCCTCCTCCCATTGTCTTGCAGCGACGGCATGGGGCACCGCCACTTCCTGAAGGTCGGCGACCTTCACGGCCAGAAGGTCAACAAGGAGAAAGGTGGCCAGATTTTCCTCACGGTAATGTCGAAGATCAATGACAGCAACATCGTGGGGGAGCTGGTTCTGCCCGGCCCGAACACCTCCTCTGGAGTCTTCCGCTGCGAGGAGGACTTGTTCTGTGAGTTAGTGATCTCTTCCACATGGGATGGGATGGGATGGGATGGGAGAGGGGGAGGGTTTTAGTATGGAATCGGAGGGGAGGGGATAATCGCGCGCACACTAAAAGTCATGCCTGCTAATGCTTGTGTATGGAATGTCTACTTCCTTGCAGTCGAGTTGAAGAAGGCCGGAACCCACAACTCCCACAAGATCTTCCGACTGATGGTCAATCCCCAGCCCACGCTGGGGACGTACGAGCTGCGCATTCGGTACGTGTGTCATTTGGCACTTCGTTTCTTACTGACCCACTTTCTGCCCCCCCCCCTCCCGCCACCCCCCACCCCCCGCCCCCTCCCCACCGACCAACTCTCAAAATAGTAAAACTTTTCGCCTGCGGCGCTTAAATACTGTTTTAGTAAAAACTTAGCAGTATTTTGACCTCCTCCCCTTGATTTTCGAACCCCCCCCCCCCCCGCCCTCCACGGGAAGGGAGGCACTCCAGGTATGTTTAAGTGGTGGGAGTAAAACATGCAGCTGCTCTCCTACAGGGAGGGATGGGTGGGTGGGGGGGGGGGGAGGGGGGGAGTGGGAGGATGGAAGGAAGGAAGGGAAGGGGAAGGAGAGAGCGCAGCAGCTGGGATGGCGTTCCATATTGAGTGCCATGGAATCATTAGGTATCACGAGTGAGGTATGTATCAGACATCAGGTATCACATTTGTAGCCATATGGGTAGAGGCCTCAAGCAGGTTCCTGTTTCAGTCGTGATGAGCGGTTAGCGACCAGACCATCGCTGACTGAAAGGAATGCCACGTTGGATGAGAGTCGTGGCGCCTCACCACTTGTACGTTGAACTGCCTATGTGCATGGCATGGCTGCTTGCACTGCTTGGCCTCCCTCTAAAAGGACAGGAGCTCAGTTGGCAATCTCATTGTCAGTTCAGTGAGTTCATTCGCCAAGAATTTTAGCAGGTCCTTGCGGTTTGATTGGAACTGAGATGGTAGCTACAATAGCCTAGTTGAACAGAACAATGTCCTCTTACCTCAAGGTGCTAAAGACCAGAATCGTGGAGCGGTTGTCGCGGGGCCACGCGAGGTATCGTACCTCTTTCCCATTTGCTTACTCTACGTATACATCTATAGCTCTCCTCCTCCCATTGTCTTGCAGCGACGCCATGGGGCACCGCCACTTCCTGAAGGTGGGCGACCATCACGGCCTGAAGGTGAACAAGGAGAAGGGAGGGCAGATTTGCCTCACGATCATCTCCAATATCAACGACTGCAACATCGTGGGGGAGCTGGTTCTGCCCGGCCCGAACACCACCTCGGGGACCTTCCGCTGCGAGGACGACCTCTTCTGTGAGTTAGTGATCTCTTCCACATGGGATGGGATGGGAGAGGGGGAGGGTCTTAGTATGGAATCGGAGGGGAGGGGATAATCGCGCGCACACTAAAAGTCATGTCTGCTAATGCTTGTGTATGGAATGTCTGCTTTCTTGCAGTCGAGTTGAAGAAGGCGGGAACCCGCAGCTCCCACAAGATCTTCCGACTGATGGTCAATCCCGAGCCCGATACGATCGTAGAGAGGCGTGCGATACGTAGTTGGACAGCTCTCGACGTGCTCTTTCATGCGACGAAAAAACTTTTCCAATTGGTAAAACACGAACCATCGAAAATCGACATTTACGACGATGTACAGAGTCGTCAGATACGTCGTTTGAGCGCTCGTGTCTTTTATGCTCTGTCAAATGTGTTTTCCAAAACTTTGAGGAATTTTTATACTCCACAAAAAAGTGTGGAGTATATAGCGATTGTGCGCGAAACGCAGTAATTTGGACCGGATGGGGTTCGCGCGTGCAGCGGCCGATTTGCAAACGGTCTTTTGCGTTGGGTAGGCCTAGTGGGTGGG
Source organism: Linhomoeus sp. GSCO2_2 (assembly GCA_030248115.1). Classification (NCBI taxonomy): domain Eukaryota; kingdom Metazoa; phylum Nematoda; class Chromadorea; order Monhysterida; family Linhomoeidae; genus Linhomoeus; species Linhomoeus sp. GSCO2_2. The sequence goes on from JASAMZ010011704.1 coordinate 7,806, forward strand.
CAACCTGCACGACATATGGGGTCACGCTCCGGGACCCCGTTGGCGGGAAATTCAAAAATTTATTTTTTCAAAGTACTGAAAAAGGCATAGTACAAGGTAGAACTCGAAAAAGTTGCATATAATGGCATATACTATCTTTTGATATGTTGTAGTACTCGATAGTGCCGAACACGGAAAAAAAAGAATTGGATCGCTGCGGGACCCATTTTGGCGCCAAATTTGAAAAATTCGCGAATTTTGGCCCCGGGTCGACTTTGACGGGCTGCTGTGCGAGCTAGGTAGCAGCTAGAGCGGCGAGACCGCTTTTGTTGCTCCTTCCCAGATGTCCTCTATCGAATGAGCCATGAACGGAGAAAATCGGGCGAAACACAAAAAAGTTATTTTCCCGCAACTTTTTCGACTCCGGGGTCGAAAGTGCGATTTTCGCGTTTCGACGTCTGTAGCGCCCGAATGAGTTGCCGGATCGTTCCAAAAGTGGTTTTAAGCGATTCTACGTTGAAATCTGGTCCAGAAAAGTGTTTTTGGCAAATATGCAGAGCTACAGTATCCCTGCCTCGTCGGTTTGAATTTTGGGCGTCGGGTCGACTTTGCCAATATTATACTCGATTTCGGGGGCGCTGATTACGAATTTCGCATTCGTTTAGCGTTTAGATGATGTTTGAACGTACCTATGACGAAATCGCATGCTACCGTCCCCCAACTGCAGAATTTCAGTTCCAGGACTCCATAGGAAGTTAGGGGTGTTCTACATCGATTCCGGGCTTTTACGGGGTGGCGATCACGAATTCGGCATTACTTTTGCACTCCAAGGTATCATGAGGTTGCAACCAGAGGGAAGTCACTATGCGTAGGAGTTCAAATTTGTGGAGTATACTGCGTCCCCCGGACGACTTGCCTGGTTGTCACTTCTTTAAAGCGGAGCTTGAATGGAGGATTTTCTTGCTCTAAAAACCAAATCCCGGGCGAAATCTATATTGCTTCGCAATACCCTCTTGCGAAGGGGGAGCTCGTGGTGAAGCGGAGCATATAGTGTAAGAGCGGCGATTTCTCGCACAATCTGCTAAAAAATCACAAGTCTTTACAAATGTCAGTCCAACAAGCTGTGTGTGTAAAAAGTTCAACCTATACTTTGTGTCTGTCAAATTTTGGTGAACGTATATAGTGAATTTTATTCGCATCTTTAGCTGTACCTGGAGAAATTATCTTGAGAACGTGTACCATAAATGAAGCGCACCTATTCACACGATACGGTTTTCACACAGCAGATCTAAACGATCAGTGATATCGCCGCGTTCGCTATCTGATATAGGAATGACTAGCCGTTCCTTCCTGTTGCAGAAGAATTCCTGAGATCTGAATAGCATGGAATGTAGTCGTCAATGGCCGTAATGTCCTGTTGCATGATCTGTCCTGTTCAAAGTCTGTCCGTTGCAAGGTCGGTCCTGTTGTGAGCCAACGGCGCTGGTCGCCTCGCACGCGCGCCGCAACGTCCGTCCTGTTCATTGTCAAGGTCTGACCTGTTGCAAGATTTGTCCTGTTGAAGGGTCTGTCGTATTGCAGGGTATATCCTGTTGCAAGGTCTGACCTGTTGCAAGATTTGTCCTGTTGAAGGGTCTGTCCTATTGCAGGGTATATCCTGTTGCAAGGTCTGTCCTGTTGCAAGGTCTGTCCTGTTGCAAGGTCTGTCCTGTTGAAAGATCTGTCCTGTTGAAAGATCTCTGTTGCAGGGTCTGTCCTGTTGCAAGATCTGTCCTGTTGCAAAATCTGTCCTGTTGCAAGATTTGTCCTGTTGCAAAATCTGTCCTGTTGCAAGATCTGTCCTGTTGCACGATCTGTCCTGTTGCAAGATTTGTCCTGTTGCAAAATCTGTCCTGTTGCAAGGTCTGTCCTGTTGCACGATCTGTCCTGTTGCAAGATGTGTCCTGTTGCAGAATCTGTCCTGTTGCAGAAGGTCTGTCCTGTTGCGAGCCAATGGCGCTGGTCGCCTCGCGCGACCATCCTGTTGCCACGTCTGTCGTGTTGCAAGATCTTTGCAAGATCTGTCCTGTTGCAAGATTTGTCCTGTTGCAAAATCTGGCCTGTTGCAGAAGGTCTGTACTGTTGCGAGCCAATGGCGCTGGTCGCCTCGCGCGACCATCCTGTTGCAACGTCTGTACTGTTGCAACATTTGTCCTGTTGCAGAAAGTCTGTCCTGTTGCAAGCCAATGGCGCTGACTGCCTCGCGAACGCGCCGTACAAAGCGGCGCGCAAAACAAATGATAGAGAGCAGGCAGATTGTCCTGTTGCAAGATCTGTCCTGTTGCAAGCGAAATAGTCGCTGAAGCGGCTAGAATTGCCTGCGCGAGCATTGTCGTACTGTTCGGCTCTGTTCCAACGCTTAGTTTAACGAATAGTCGCTCAAGCGGCTAGAATTGCCTGCGCGAGCGTTGCCGTACTGTTCAATGCCTGCGCGAGCATCGCCGTTGTATTGCCTGGATTGCATTCGCTTTTGCAAGGCTCTGCTACCGTGCCTTGCCGTTCTATTCAGGCGATGCCTGCGTTGAAGGCAGGCAGCAACAGGCGGCGCTAGCCGTGCAGCGATTGATTGCCGCCGCTGGCGTCCCGCTGGCGTCTAGGCGCGCGCGTGCTGAAGCGTCGCGTGGCGAAGTGCTAGCGGGGCAAGCGCATGCTGAAGCGTCGCGTGGCGAAGTGCTAGGGAGGCAAGCGTGGACGGACAGACACTACACCTAGCTAGCATAGTAATGTAGA